>VNJR01002744.1:4606-14875 GCA_008042585.1 Drosophila punjabiensis | reverse complement strand
CAGCAAACCGGTTTCCAAGCATATGGGATAAATATTTGCATATGTCAGCCTATCTAAAACAAGCACACTTAAGTTTAGGAAGCAAAATTACTGATTTTGAGCTAAAACACTGGTTAGTTTGTACCAAAATTGGCTATATGGATATATCGAGAAAATTGCACGCAAAACGACTTAATGACTTGCACCGATATTTCTGTGGAAACATGGCAATTTGTGGAATATCATCCCCAATTGGCACTCACCGTATGATGATGATCGATGAGATGATGGTGGTGGTGGTACTTGGGTGGTGCGTGATAGGACTGCTGGTAGTAGGAGCAGAGCTTGAAGAGATGCGAGAGCGCCGGGAACAGGAATAGCAGGAACTTCAGCAGCAGCTTCTTGGCGGCTCCAACTCCGATGATGATCGGCAGCAGCCAGAATAGCTTGATCTTTATGATCTTGATGATGAGCAGCAAGGCGAGGAATGACAACACCAGTTTGCTGCGTAGAAATTTTTCTGGACAAACGAAAGTAGCAATCGAATCAGACTCTTGATGCAAGAGTGAAAGCGCTTTCATCAGCAGCAGAATCGCATCTGCATCTGCATCGGCATCTGCATCGGCATCTGTATCTGCGTGATGGGAAAACAAATTGCGAGTATTACTTACGTATCTTCTTCTGGATTATCGCGCCAGCCAGTCGGGCCTTGACGACCTGTTTGGGAATCAGCTCCAGCTTGGCAATGATTCCATTTCCCTCGATGGCCCGCGGCGAGATGCGAAATGTGGCGCCGTTGAACATAACCTCCGGCAGATCCACCTCCAGATCGTGGGTCATGGCGAACTGGATGCTCTTGCCATATAGAGCGCTGGTCACTTCCTCGATCGGGGTTTCCGGACTGGCTGCTTGGCAATCGGAGAAACAGAGAGTTAGATGGACGCAAACGAGGTTAAATCTGCACAGATTGACGCTTTTGGGTTAATGAAAGTTGTATCTCCAGCGATTTCCCCGCTCAGGATGCTGCAGCTCTTGCGCAACTGAGAGTAAGGTTAGCTCTGGTGTTTATAAATAATTTTTAGCTCGTTAGCGAGAGTGGGAGCTGCTTCCGTTTGGAAAATATTCTGGCGGAGGTTGAAATAGCTTATTAAATTTGAATGGGTCTTAAAGGCAGTCTCACTTGGCCGGCAAACGGCGATTTTTTAAAGTAAGATATAAGGAAAGTATTTTATTGCTTGAAGTTTATTCAGTCTCAATCTAGTTAATTTGTGTTTATTTTTATACAGCTACATAACTCAATGAATGTTGTAAAATGCTTGTAATTTCTTATTTATTACCTTAATTCTTTAAAAATAATATTATAACAAGCAATAATACACTGATTCGGGGTACGTTTTAAGAAATTAAAAAAAAGAGCTAAACGGGTCACATTAAAACAGACTTCAAAACGATTATTTATCTTAAAGAAGAAAAAATTGAGTTAGGGACATATTTTTCTTTCTTTTTATTATTTTAAATTTGTTTGCAAAATTTTTATATTTTATTTATTGTACTTTTCATTTACAATTTAATTCAGTCTTCTAACTTAAATACCTCTCAGTTATGGAAAAGATTCTAAACGATGAACCGCTTACATAAGTCTTGGCTGAATGGTTGTTAATGTGGCGATTACCGTGGGCAAAAGAAAACATCTGATGGCCAGGTAAAAAGCCGCATAATTGAGCGCAGTCAAAGCGCCGTGACTCACATAAACGAGAGATCGTTGCCGTAGCAGATATTTCACTGCTCTCCGGCGCAGCTAAAATACGTAAAAAATCAAATCAAAACGCGGCAAGTGAAAGTTACTGGAACTGGCAGCGGCATTTATTTATTTTTTTTGTTGTTGTGAACGTGCTCGGGTATAGGTAAACAAAGCGAAGAAAAGAATCGAATGCCGACGATTCACAGATGTGAAAACTGAGCGCACAAACAAAATCAAGCAACTATAGGGTTTGTTACATAACACTCCGTCAACGGAACGATTATTAGCAAGAAAAACATCGCGGGAATTACAGAACATGTGGTAACTAATTGGCATTAAACAATAAGAACTTTGTATGGGTTTAAAGCTGTTGAGATCTTTCTTTTCAGTTTAAAAGGACTCTTGAATTTCACTTACCGGCACGTGGCTCCGAGTGCTCCTCCTTCTCCTTCTCGACTTCGTAGTGAACTTTGTTCTTGAAAAACTTGAGTCTCTCTGTCACATTGACATCCTGCACATCCAGAGCACCGTCCAAATAGCTGAACACATTCTTCTGAAAGCAAGAGATGTCCGGCTTCAGATAGCAGTCGCGAACGAGTCCATCCCAGAGCTCGTTGCCACTGGTGAATCGCCTGGCCAGGCGGAGGAGCAGGGAGTCGGTGGGAGCAATCTTATCCAACTGCTTTCTGGCCGGCTGATCGGTGGCATTCATCACTGGCTGCCATTCTTCCGGCGGCAGTTCCGTCGTCGGGGACTCCGTGTCGGACTCTGGCGCTGACTCTGTCACCTCCTCGGTGGGCTCAGTTTCCAGGCGACCCAGCGGTGTGGTAGAGAGGTGGCGGCCAAGACGACCATTTCGAGCCGTCTCATCCGCCTTGGCAACCGCGTTTATTAGGCAGATTGAGAGGAGGAAAATCAGCAGGCTGGTTTTTGATCCGACCATGCTCGACCATGGGAGGCTGCGAAATCGATTTGGATTGCTGCTGCGATTGCAGGTGCGATTTCTACTAGAGGATGTCCACTGCCTCCGGCTCTCACCCGAGGTCCAATTACGGAGCAGATCACTGTGTGTCTTGGGCATTTTCAGTTTCGTTTTCGGGTCTCGTTTTCACTTCTCCAGTTAGCAGTTAGCACTGCTGACGGCCAATTCACACCTTCAACCTGCAATTGTGGCTGCAATTGTTGACGGTGCCCTGGCCCAGCAATTTACGTGTTTCCCAAACTGTTTATCTAGCCAGCTTCGCCCTGGCTACGTGCTCAGGAACTTTGAGCTTCGGCGGACACAATGACCGGCTTTATTGGCGAAATCGTAAGCCAATTGACAAATCAATTTATTTAGCACACAAACACAATTCCATTGATTGTTAATGGGTTTCTGTCGATTTGTTTTGCCCCGTCTTAATTCAGTTTTGTTGGTTTCCTAGTACTTTCATCGCATGTTTACTTTGGACTCGTTTGTTTGGAATTTCGCTGCCGCATTTAGCGCGTTTTCTATTGGCGTTACTTGGTTATCTAGCTCCAGCTAGCAATTACTTCATCGCGGCACACCTACGGCCTAACGGTTTGCAGCTCGCGTATCTTGTAACTTGTATTTATCCCGTCTCTCGGATCTCGTATCTCGTATCTGGTGGATATGCAAATCACCTGTTAGCGCGTTTCGTGTGCGCATGCGTGCGCGACTGGCGGACAACTGAGCGTGTTGTGGCCCAAACTGCTGGCCAAGATCATGGCCGTGGCTAACAGCGGACCGGTCTCTCTCTCTCTCTTAATCGTTCTCTGTCTGGCGTTTCCCTCTCGCCAGTTTCGTTCAGTTGTCGTTGACTTTTTGCGCTGCAATAGCGGCTGTATCTTGTATCTGGTAGCTTCCTCTGCATTCGCACGTTGCTCCGGCAAATATTCTTCTTAACTGTAGTTTTTGCCGCGGCTGAAAGTTGTTTCGCCAGCCCCTGCCCCCTCTATGTTTGTTTATACATTTTCCAGTTAGCTTTAGATTGTTTCAAGTGCAGTTTGTCTGCTAGCTTCGCGTTAATTTTCCGCGTATTTGTTGTTCCTCTTCGCTGCGTTGACGCCAATCAGGATTTACTATTGAAGTTTTCCCATTACGATAAAAAACTTTTATTTTATTTTTTATGGTTATTGGTTTTCCATGTTTTTGAATTGTTGCAGCAACTTAAAGATAAACAGAAAACAAGTCAAGAATTATGAAATGTGTGGGTAATAGTATTCTCAAAAAAATATAAATATTTTCTGGGGGTATAAGAGAAAGCTAGGAAAGTAAAATAAATATAAATATTTTATATAATAATTATCTGAAAAAGAAGTAGAACTCTCTACTATTACTTGGAAGCTTAGATATGCATTCTTTTTTAGTCACATATTTAAATAAATTTATAATCTGTTCCTTGCCAAGTTTCGTTAAGTTTTGGTGGCATAATATATTGGCCTTCTCGGCTTACCAGTTTTTATTGGGAAATATGGGTCAACTGTTGACCTAGCTACCTATATAAATATAAATAATTTTTCCACAAAAAGCACACAGCCAAGTTAACGTTTATTCACAACGATTGAATTGAGAACGGAATCGAAAAGCGGTGCTTGGTGACAAAGGAAAGCAATCAAGTTGTCAAATAAAATCGCCATTACTTGAACCACTTTCAACAAAAGATGTGTGTGGTGGCACACTTATGACATATGCCATTCTCCTATTGTTGTTTTCATAGCCATTGAAGGGGCTTCGTGTAATATCTGCAGCCATTATCTACGATCAAGATATCAATCTCACACTTTGGCCTTATTTCAGTGACTACTTGGCTATAAATTTAATTGGCACAAGTCTGAGACCCTTGGGTGCGCATATTCATTAGCTGAAAATTCCTGCTAATTTGGGCCCAGACATGAGAGCTTTCCACAAATTGTTTGGGCCTCGTTTAATTATATTTAATCATATATTTCCAATGCTATCAATTAGTCCATATTGCGCTTACAGCTGCATGCCGTATCACGACTTATGATTATTATTTTTTAACGAGCTTTGGCTAAGTTGCTCTCGCTAGACGGTACGTATGCGTAATGTGCATAAACGACATATGTATATATGTTTCATGTAACGAGTCGCGTTGTTATGGCTTTTCACATTAAAGACATTCTATTAAAGTGCCATGGCGGCTTATGTCATGCCAAAAGAAATACCCATAAAGCTGTGAGTACACAATTGTTATAAAAATAATGGGCAGCTAAATCAAGTTTTTGGGAGGCAGCAGCAGCTGCAGAACTCGCTCCCCACCCAAGAGCCCATATGATGTAAGTTCTCCGCGGGTTCAAGCCGAGTCGAAGACCCAAGACCGACCGTTAGGTGTCTTTAGGGGTTAGCGGCATAGAAACCAGAACTCCAGACTCAAGTGTGCTTTAAAATATTAAACTTCCCCTTAAGTTTCTTGAGTACTTTTGCTATTCTACCTATTTAATTCTTTGTATTTATATTTATTTAAGTGAATTGTATACATTTGTTAACAAGTCAGTGCATTTAATTATTCTTTAAAATTATTTCAGGACTTATGCAAGACTCGCGATACATTTGTTTTTGATTACCGTTCTGTCGTTTCGTTGGCTTTCACTCGAACGCTTCCTGCTCTTTTTTAATAATGATTCAATTACATCTATCTTAATGGCACTTGAAAATGGCCAACTCTCGGTTGACAGTCAGCGAGATTACGTTTCGGAAGGTAACAAGCTTTCGCTGTACGCTGTTTCTGGCCCTGTCAGTCACAGCATTTCCCCGAGATTTTATTGCATTTTTATGTGACAATTTCTCGGCAGACACACGCTTCCGAACATCGCATCGAGGACAGGCAGGTTATGTAAAGCGTTGAGCATTTGCATTCCATTAAATCGTATCAAATTGTATCTGCCGGCGAACTTTCGGTTTCGGTTTCTGTCTCAGATTCAGTCTCAGTCGAACGCCTGGTGAACGTATCTAATAGATTACTAATTTCACTTTATGCGTGCCTGTATCTTAGTTGGCCGGCCCAGTGTGGTGCGATTTGAGTTAGCGTGCAAATATTTTAAAAAGTTTTTTAACATTTCTACATTTCTTTTTGTTCGTTGCGTTTTATTTGCCGCCAGAGAAATCCATGGGCAAGTCGAACAAAAAGCAAATTCACTTTCGTTGCGGTTAACCAACTTGACTCACTAATGGCTTATTAAGTCCAAATAGATCGGATTCAGCGCACTTTTTTATGATCCATCTGCCAGGCACTGCAGCAATTGAATGTAATTATCGACAGTGGCACAATAAAATGGCGAATAAAAATAATCCGAGACCGGAATAAAAAGCATTCTGCCACAGCGTATATAGCTGCGGTTTATCGCCTGCAATTTATGCTAAAAGGTTTCATTTTCAATTAAGTGTGATACTTTGAAGGGAAAAGAGCAGGCAATTTGAGCCGGGCCCAAGCAATTTGTTTACTTTCTTCTGCTCTTGATTGGTGTAGCATTAAAAATATTCTGACTGTGTTTTCCTCCGAGAATCAACAGCCGGTGAGCACGCGAGCCCAAGTACTAATTGGGATTCTAATGTGTATTAGAGCGCGCTGAGATTCCCATCTGGCATGCGCTAATAACTCAACGGAGGCGGAGGGGGAGGATCTTTGAGAACTTTATGAGTTTTCTGGTGGAGCTAAAAACCGCAGAAATTTCACTTTTACCAGCTGAGCTGAATGCACATGGACATTCGTTGCATTTCCCCTTTAAAACTGGTTTCCATTATTCGTTTTTCGGGTTAATAAGTGCAGCTGACAACCGGCTTGCCAGTTGGTTGGTATTTTTATTTTTTTAGTTGGTCAGTCAGTCACCAACTAAACTAGGTCAGATATTTGCATTTCGGGGCCGACACTTACTCTATTGGAAATTGAGATGTTTCCACCTGCAGCTAATATAAACTAACTCACAGTCACTTGAGCGAACACTCGCCAATCACCACGGACTCATAATTCTTTGAGGTAACTTTTTGTTGTGACTTGATGCCTAATTAGCAAGACACTTTGTTGGTCACTTTCGCTCTCTGTTTTCACAATTTGGTAGATTTGATTGCCAGAATCCCCTAGCACGTCTTTCACTTTTTACCGTTGTTAACAGGCAGAGAGGCGCGATAAGCGTGGAATACCGGCGAGCGTGGAAGACCAACTGATCGGAGGTGCCGCCTCTGCACAGATGTGGCCAACTTTGGGTGTTGGTAGGTGAGTTCAATCGTTCCGTACACAGATACTGCCATACACAAACGAGCTAAGAGAGAGATTTCTCTCTAAAGTGTAAGCATTTCTCCAACAGCCTGAAAGTATGCAAGCTTAACCCTTAACATACTAACTACGGCTTAACCCCAGACAAAAGAATAAAGACAACTAATTTAAAAGTTGATTTCAATAGAACATTATTATATTTTTATATATAATTTTTCAAGTTTTTAGCTTAGTTCGTCGCTTCAGTTGGTTCATTGCTGACATGAACTTCAATTGGCTTGACTTCGTTGTCACTGCTCTCCAGTAATATTCTTGTCGGCATTGTTGGCTTGGTGGGATCTGTGGGTTTGGTGGTCATTTTGGTTGTAGTTGTCGTAGTCGTTGTCTTTCGCCATTTCCCCCTCCACTTTTTGGTGCCATCTTGGTTGGTTGGCTTTATCCTATTCCTAATTATCTTGTGCCATTCATTGCCTTCGTCTGGTTGCAAAGAGCTCCTAAGTAGGTTCCCAGTCATCATTTCATTGAAACTCGTTGCGATTTTATCTTCAACATTGTCCTTGAGTGTACCACTCATCGGCTGCATCGGTTGGTTCAGTATGAAGGGAATGGGGTAGGGAATGTAGACCGGCATTGGATAGAACATCGGTTGAACGGGAGAGGTGAAGGTGGTTGTCATGGGGCCATTGGAAACAACAGGCGAACTCTCCCAAAGTCCAGGTAACGACAAAAGGTCCTGCAGTGGAAGCGCCTGTTTTTGGCCATGATTCAGAAATGGTTTTTGCTTCGGAGGCATTGGTTTCTTCCTAATGACCTTTTCTGTGGTGGCTGTTGCATCGGTTGCCGGTGGATAAGTGGTTCCCAACTCTGGAATTAGTGTGGTCTCAACATCCTTTTCCTCAAACGTTGACTGACTTATTGGATTTGAAAGCACTATCAGCGGTGTTTTTGGGTCATCTTCACTGGCTTTAAGGACAGCCACTTGACCAAAAGCCAACCAAGTGTGACACAAAAGGAGTCCCAAAGCTGCAGCTAAGATAATGAATGGATATTATTGACAATGTTAGGAAAAAATTATAAACTACCTACCACTATGAAGTGTGTTCATGGCGGCGATTTATGCACTAAAGTTCTTGAGGTAAATTTCGCTTTTTATATTCCCGAGCTCGTGCAAATTTTCGAAAGTAGGTTGTATGCCAATTCGATTCTTAATAAATTTGCTAATTGATAAGTCGCTCACATCTCCTATCTTGACGTAGCTTTCAATTAAAAATTATAAAAAATGTAAAATTTGTTGTTATTAAAAATTATAAAAAATGTAAAATTTGTTGTTATTAATTTTCTTGTTCGAAAAATTTTTATAAATACACATAAATTAATTGCAGTAATTAAATTAAATATTTATTTAATTTCTATTTTATATTTGCATTTCTTCATCTCCAAGTATCTGAAGGGTTTTTTTCCTGATCGTGACTTTGGTCTGATCTGATTTTGGATATTTAATTATAGATTTTTATTGACTATCGACGCATTTTTTAGTTCCAAAATTTGAGACAGAAAACGGAAATCTTTTGAAAAATGGAGTGGAGAAAAAAGAAGAGAGCTGCGATTTATCTTACCTATAAACGCGAAATTTTTCCATATTAAAGGTAAAGATAAAAATTGAGTTTGCAAATAAGTTTCAAATAGATTAGGACTTTGTCCATTATTAATTGGCAGGTCATCGGGTTGAATAGGCCTCATTAGACTCGCAGTAGTTTTATCCGTGTTAGGTGGACTGCTTGTTTCCGCCTTAAAAATTGGTTGAGATTTCATTTTTTAAGTAAGTGGTTGTAAGTCTTGGTAATAGTTTTTTAACCGCTGCTTGACCTAGAGGTATTCTTGATTAACATCCTATACCTATAAATACTGCATATATAAAAATATAGCTTAAAGTTCTAAATTTGTAAATAGACAATTTCCCATAAATCAACTTCATGGTCAAATCTACTGATTTTTGTGTGGTTCACTGAGCTTTTTTTACATGTATGCAATGTAGGAGAGAATCGGAAAGTAGGTCAATAGCGAAACCAATTCTTTATAGCTCGCTAATTAAATTTGATTTTCCAATGCTACTCATGTTAATAAAAAGCAGATTCTGTATTTATGTTATGTTATTTAAAAAGACTACACTCTTTGGTATTATACTACCAACTTTGGCAAGACGGAAGATAAGGTTACATATAAGCTACACAAATATTTTCTACGTCACTTAATTAGTGGAAGTCATAGTCGTTGGAATAGCATTATATGTCGATGTGGTAAGGTAAGCTGGAGTTTTTTTTTATCCTAAAGATGTTTAGGAGGATGCTATTTTAAAATTACTTCGCTAAACATTTAAGAAATTTACAATCGAGCTTACTTAGAAGAACATAAAAAACTTAAAAAAAAACATTTGAAGAAATTTAGTGCAGAGCGATTTGTAATATTTTTTATCTTGGTACTTAGAAGCATCGTGTTGTTACTATAAGACAAGAATTTCACCAACTTAGTTAGCTCTAGGTCTCATTGTCTCCTAGAACTAAGGACAAGCATTGGTACACTGGTACTGGGTAAGAAAGTTAGTTGGTCAGAGAACTATCTGATCGCACAACATTACTAATTAATTGGTAAGTTTAACCGGAATAATCCTGTGGCTTAGCAATAGCTGTCTGGAAAATTGGTCTCAGGAAAAGATTAATAAAAGCACCCAAGACTTAAGTCAGTCATACTACGAATTGGTAATATTCAAAGAGTTCGACAAAAGAAAAAACTACAAATCTGTATTTTACAGTATTGTATTATATAATATAATAGTATAAATCAATTTTTAAAATATTTTCTTAAGTCTGCATAGAATTAACTGGAATAAAAGGATATGCGATTCTAACTTGAATCTTTTGTTCATATATAAAAAATATATATTCAAATTTATCTTAAACAATACACCTTATGTGAATTCTGTTACTGCTGTCGACGTTGTTGGTGTCCCTGTTGAAGTTGGAATAGCTGGAGATGTTGTTGGGGTTTCTGTATAAGTTGGAATAGCTGGAGATGTTGTTGGGGTTTCTGTTGAAGTTGGAATAGCTGGAGATGTTGTTGGGGTTTCTGTTGAAGTTGGAATAGCTGGAGATGTTGTTGGGGTTTCTGTTGAAGTTGGAATAGCTGGAGATGTTGTTGGGGTTTCTGTTGAAGTTGGAATAGCTGGAGATGTTGTTGGGGTTTCTGTTGAAGTTGGAATAGCTGGAGATGTTGTTGGGGTTTCTGTTGAAGTTGGAATAGCTGGAGATGTTGTTGGGG
>VNJR01002742.1:0-20753 GCA_008042585.1 Drosophila punjabiensis | reverse complement strand
CAGACACCAGACCCACATACACAAAAAATAAACACAAAACAAACAAACGAAATCCGAAATGTCGCTCCCCTCACTTCAGCCTATTGTTTATTTTCTATTTGTGTTAATAACATTTTTTTTATTGTACCAGCTGTGTTTGCCAAATGTTTGTTTTGTTGTTTATAGCAATTTTATTGTTTGCGTGTCGTGGGGAATTTCTCATTTTATACACTTTATTATTCAACAGTTATTCGTTGTTGTTCTATTTGCAATCGTTTTGTAATTTCCAATTTCAGCGCAGTAATTGTATTTGTTTGGCGGATCGCAGAAGGGTAACTCAACTGCAATATTGAATTAGGGACTGTGGTATTATCCTGAAAAGTGTTATGAATATATTTCCAGT
This sequence comes from Drosophila punjabiensis, assembly GCA_008042585.1. Lineage (NCBI taxonomy): Eukaryota > Metazoa > Arthropoda > Insecta > Diptera > Drosophilidae > Drosophila > Drosophila punjabiensis. The sequence continues at coordinate 20,371 of VNJR01002742.1, read as the reverse complement.
TTAAATTGAGTTTAACAAGATTTCTCTGAAATGCGTCTTATTTTTATACACTTGCAGGGTATTGCAATTTTAGTCAGAAGTTTGCAACGCAGTGAAAGAGGCATTTCCGAACGTATAAAGTATATATATCCTTGATCAGCGTCAACAGCAGAGTCGATCAAGCCATGTCCGTCTGTCCGCTTCTACGCAAACTAGTTCCTCAGTTTTTAATATATCTTCATAAATCTTTGTAGATAGTTTTCTGTATTTACTAACTAGTATATAAGTATAAGTCGAAACGAGCCATAGGAACGATCCGCCAACTAGTCGCTCAGTTTTAAAGCTATCTGAATGAAACTTTGCAGATAGCCTTCTATATACTTTCACTCGTATAAGTCGGAACGAGCCGAATCGGCTCATCGGCTGCAACACAAACTATTCGTAAATTTTTTGAAAAAAATTTTTAACTTTACTATATATAGGTGCCATTGGAAAGGTCGGGAGATTTTTAGAAAAAAAATTATTACTTTGTCAGTTTTCAACATATCTTTTTCTTCTTGAGATACAAGTTTTCCATATAGCTGCCATACGATCAGTAAATGTGGAGCAAAATTAAATTTAACATTACATGTACAATATGTAAAAAATGTAAAACTGTAAAAATAAAATGAATATAAAAGTATTTTTTTGTATATTAGATAGAAATAGATTATAATTGATACAATTGGAATATGCAAGGGTATACAAACTTCGGCGTGCCGAAGTTAGCTTCCTTTCTTGTTATTTCTTTAATTTATGGGAGATTTCCCCAGGTTATTGCTTTTAAATTGTACCAACAGAATTTAGGCATTCTAGTAAATAATAATTGCAAATTATTACCTCGAACGTGGTTTAGTTCCATTAACAGCTAAGCAACTTCATTTTGCAACCTTTTGCCGTGCGGGAATCCCCCCTTTTGAATGGGCACCCCAACTGGTTCGGACTCATTTACAAAAGGCATAAATAATGTAAGCCAAAACAAATTTTTAACGGCACAATTTCGCACAACTGGATGCGCACAAATAGGGGAAATGCACCTGTTCTGCCAGATTTTCGCCCCTCAATGCTCCAATTCACCGGAACCCGGGTCAACGACCCATTCGGCCCGAATGCGTGGAACGTGCGAGTATTACCATTTAATAGCATTAACTTGAAATATGTAAAGACAAACAGACCAACTGAATAAAATAGGACAAACACTGGGCAGTGAATTGGCTGGTCACCGGGGCCATATCATTCTTGGGCATATCATTTCTTCGATAAAAGGTATATATTTTTCCCCTTTTCAAAGGTAGTTATTAAGAATTATTGGCAAGTAAATATTTTATAGTCAAGGAGCCTTCCTGTAACTTCAACAGAGTTTTTTTAAATGAAGTCTTGGCTTTTAAGTTGAATTTATTGTTAAATTTATTGCATTAAATAAGACAGCAAATTTTTAGCTTAGGAGTATTTTTATTGTAAAACAAATGTACAGGTTATATTCATATATTTATAACATTTTCTTATATGGACTTATATTTTCTGTATTTTTCACCAAAACCAAAATGTTAGAAGAGTTATACAAAAATTCAGCTTTTATTAAAAATCAAAACATTGCTTAGGGGCTTTGCATGGCATTTAATAAATTCGAACTCTGCTTCAAGCCATTTTGTAAAAAAATATCGAAATAAATCATTCTTTAGATGAATAAAAATTTAATCAAAGCGATGCTTGTCCTAAAAGTTCATTTAAAAGTCGCTTTGAACCGATATAAAACGCATTCTGCCTTTTGTGAACGCTTGATAGTCCGGACGGGCAATTTCATAAATATAACCAAAAGGCCATCAGAAAGAATGGGCCGGGCGAGCGCAGCCAATGGAATAAACCCCCTTCTGCCCGGCCAAAATGTGCAATGGGGCGTTGTGTGTAGCATAAATATTTAGCCAGGCGGCCCATTAAAATTTATGCAAAAAAAGCAAAACAAATTGGCGAAACTGCCGCGGATGGTATCGTAAAATTTTGTGCCCTCTGCATATGGATATCCTTAAAGACAACTAAGCAGCGACGCACCCGAGGCTCGAGTCCGGCTGAATCCTCCTGCTCATGGACAATTAAACCGAATCCTCTTAATTTCCATTGCCGCCGCAAACATGTTCAAATGTCACATTAAAAATGGTTGCTTCTGCTTTTGCATTAATTAAAACTGCGATCGATCGATATGTTTGCGTGTGCGTGAGCGTGCGGGGGCGCTGGGATTATAACAATTCTGTAAAATGCAAAAATTGACAGAAAAATAATAACAATTGGCAGGCGCAAGTGTGTATGCCCGGCAGAACATAACAATGCACAAATTGCACCCACATCATACCAATTGGCATTATGGTTCCGGCCATATTCGGTGGGAAGTGCTCTCGATTATGACCCGACTGGGAGCTGCAGTTATAACCGCAATAATGGATACCGGAGTCGATGAAAATTAATTGTTGTTTTAATGATTCATTCAATGTTTTTCTGTTAATTGAAAAACGCATTAAGCTTAGTGTTCTTGCTACCGAAAGGTTAAAATTTGTTAACTGGACTGGGAAAATCTTTATTCTCAGGCCCACATAAAAAAGTAATATTTTATGGCATGTCCTGAATTTGTAACTATCGGTTTAGGGCAAAACTTTAATTACCAATTTATGGCCGCAGTTTTATGAAATCGGATACGAGATAATCCTTCATTTCCATAAGATAAATTTAAATATATAATGCTGTTTATCAGCTGCATCAGCGAAATAATCCCATTGTTTGCATTGCAAAGCAATATATAAAAACCAAATAAAGTCGTTACCAACAAAAAATATAATAATAGTTTACCAGCTTTGTAAAACCCACATAATTGATAATATTAAATTAACATTAAATAAACACTGCAAAGTAAATATTTTGGTGCAGCGGCCACCGGAATCTAATTCGAATTGTGCAATCAACCATAAACCTAATGAAATACTAAGATAAAATACATAATTAAATGGCAAACAATTGCGTGGAGAAAGCGATGTGTGCAATCAGAAAATATTTACATGGTATTTGTATGCTTAGGCATTTGTTCGGTCTTTACTATATTTTTAAAGTAAGGTCAAACTAATGCCTGGACGTACTAAAACCCGAACAACTGTTGAAATCTTATTATAAGTTCTCTGTTAAATCATACTTTATTGCATTAGCAGACTTAGTTCTGATTTTAAAGTAAGCTAAGATGTTTCTTGCAATAAACTAAGATTTTACCTAGCAACTAGCTTTTAAAAAAATTTAACTATTCAGACTACAACTGTAGGACGAGAAGTAATTATAAAAATATAATCTTTATCTTTTCTTATTTCTCAGTTTCAAGTATAAAATGCAATGATTCCTTTGCAGAATAACTTACAATTTTAATTGGAAAATTCTCTCTGTTCGGGAAAGTGTGAAAACATATTTTTCTGATTTATTTAAGCAATGCACATTATTTATGCTCTCTTTGTGTGGACCGAAGCCCCTTCTTTCTGCATAGTCAAACATTTTTGTTCACACAATATTCAAAGTAGTTTTTCTTGCGAATTCATGGAATTTGTTTGCAATTTAATCCCATCCCTTTGCTGCAGGAAAAGCCTGGCAGAGGAGTCAATTTGTAAGGTTGCAAAATGTTGCTTGTCCGGATTGTATTTGTCACCGAAGTACAATCCATTTAGTATCTGCAGATTTAAATGTGAATTCAATGTCCTTCGGAAAGTGTGAAATCCCTTTGTGGCAGCCCCTGGCCACGTGCTAATAGCAGAAGCTACTGTCGAGGACCTCCTACAGCTCAGCTGAATGGACGGACGAGGGTCCTTGGTGGCGTTTTCTTAAGACTCTCAGCTCTGCAACTTTGAATGCGGATTGCATCTGCATGGCGTTGCTCATACCCCATGTGGTCCTGCCATCTCACAGCCGGAACAACCGAAGATTATTTCCTTGTCGGAGTTAAAGCCGGAGTTGGTTAGCAAGATTGCCTAATAAAGTTTTACAATCCTATTTAAACTTATTTTTGCACTCTAAGCTTGTTCAGTTTGTGGTTCCCGAAAAATGTGTCTTTAAATTCGTTTTATTGCAACAGTAATATTAAGCGTACTCTGCGTGAAACCTTAACGGTTAACCAAATAAATCGCAAAATAAATTGTAAGTAACGCACTTTTTATATATTAACTGTTTTCCTATTATGATAACAAGAAAAAATACAGCTTGATTGCTTTTAAACAATTGCAACTGACAGCTAAAGCTGAATTTTTTATGAAATTTCCTGAGAATTATATTTTAAATACAACGATTCAGTTGGACTTTTGCATATACTTCTTATTATTTATTGATTGTATTATCAAAGGACTTCATTATCAGCTGTAAAGTCCTCGAGGGTGCTCTCTCCTTTCCCATTTTCTTTTTTCTGCGAAAATCAAGCAAAAGGAAAAGGAAAATTGTTTGATTTTTCAATTAATTTGCAATGACTTTGACTTTCAATGGGTTGAACATTTTCAGCTTCGTTAACTTTACGCCTCCGTCTTTGCTTTAAAGTGATTCGTATTTCTGCTGTGGCTTGTATTATAATTTTTTCTGGATGGGTAATAATGAATAAGCTTGAAGATATATTCTTAAGCAATTTTAAAATAAATAATTTTGTGTTTGGCATAAGCCATATTTTTAAATAAAGTAAAATAAAGCTGTATTTTTCAGAACTGACAGTTGTTTCCTGCTCGGAACATTTATGAAAGTAGTTGCTTGCTGGCTTGGATGTCTTAATTCGCTTCTCTGTCCGGTTTGCTGGTTAATGCACTCGAAAAATAAATGTATGTGAGTGAAGACTGGCAAAAGTTTGAGTGCCTGTCAAAAACTAGCATCTTGAATTTTATGAAGAGTTGAATTTAAGAAGAAAGCGATGGGCTGCCATCACTTACCTTTCTTCCAGTGTGGGATGACTTTGCTCACCGTTGCCGCTGCCATTAATTACCAAACTCATCCAAAGTAATTCTATGGGAAAATTAGTTTAAGCGGGCGTGGCAGCCGCCTTCGGATGATTCAGAGCTGTCAGAGTGTGGATTGCTGTGGGTGCCGTGCCACCTCCACCTCCGATACCACTGCCACTGCCACTGCAATTATTATGCAATTACTTGGGGGGAACGCGAGCGGTGTGAGGATGAGTAGGCCGACTTCGGCCTTCTATTGGCTCTCGGAGGGATAACTACATAAAACTGTTACCTAAGCAACCTGCTGCACAAAGTTATGGCCCCGCCCTACCCCCGGAGCCTGCAGGAGCAGGAAGGCAATTTAGCGGTGGCAAAGCGTTCCCCCTCTCACTCCCTCGCGTTTTGGCCTTTTGTCTTCTTTACGCGTCGTCGGTGGCTGTGTAATATTTTTCTTTCTTTTCCCCGACATCCGACTGCTCTTTTTGCGGGGCCCGCTGCATGAAGGAAAAGCTCATAAAACTTTTTCAATTTCACTTTAATTTCGCCGGCATTCTGTGCCGTCTTCATCGCCATCGCCATCTTTTTGCCGGCGCCTTTTTCTAGCAACAAAGGCATTTGGCGAATAGGCCTCTTCTTTAGTTGTGTAAAAATTCAATTATGTGCATTACCTTACATAAAGCCCATCTACACATTCGCATAAGCACTTAAAAAAAACAACCTACTTAAAGTTGGTGACTTGGTGCTAAAATTAAGTTGAATTTCTTATTTTATAGTAGAGAACAAGAAGTAACTAATGTGACACTTAAGAGTAAATTTTAAATTTAAAGTCTGACAAAAAAAAATTATTCGTTTTAATAAGTAAACATAATAGACATATTTAAATTTTATAAAAAATATATATCTATAAATCAGATTAAATGTTTTATTTATTTATTCTTTTCACTTCCATCCTATTCATCTTTTTTAAAACCATCTATATTCTTCTCTCTGTGTATAGACTCTACACTTTTATTCTGAGTGCAGATTTATTATGGACGCAAAGAAGGTTGGATGAATTTGTTTCTCGCCTTCGCCGTCTAATGACAATCAAATTAGCAGCATTTTCCTTGGCGCCAAAAACTTTTTCCATTAAACGTGCAATTTTTTTCTCCGTTTTTTTTTTAAACTTGCTTCAATAAATTGATTGAGCAAAGTTACGCTGCGTTTGGCTAAAAGCAATTTTTGTGTTTTATTGTTGTCAAGCTTCGAGCAATTTCAACTTGAACTGCACTTGGTCAGATAAACTTGTCCATTGCACCCACCGCTTCCCTCCTCCTTCCCGTGACTAATCAAAATGTTCGCCTCTAATTGAAGTTTCTTGTTACCGGTTTAATTTCGTGTTCATAATCTTATGCCGAACACACGATTAGCTTTGAACCAGCCTTAAGGGGGTTCGGCAAGAGAGGTGGGAGGTGTTGTGAGGCTGAAATCTGGGATGTTAACTACCCTTCGGCATCTACTTACCGGCAGCCTTGATTTGGCAATATACTAATGGTCAAAATTGTAGGTTGATAGGCTGAAGATTTGATAAATGACATTTAAATGGTTCTTAATAAATATTCAACGACACAATATTGATATTGCTGTCTTTTTTGACAGCATTATTATTGTTAATTAAATTAAATTATTGATAATTATAAAGATATTATCGGGATCAATAAATGTTTTCATTTAGCTACTATTTATGGATTAAAAAATACAAAAAAAACCTATAATTCGAGACCTAAATTTCCGAAACGCATTGTAAATCTCGAAGCATTTCATCGCAATGTGGTTGGATTAGGAACATGTGCGTACAATGTGCACAAGCATCGCGGCGATTCATTAGTAATTAGAAACTTTAAGGATCTCCGGAGGGGGCCAGAAACCATCCTATACACACAGACCCTTCCAGCCATCCTTCGCTAGATTTCCGGGTACTTAGTGCGCCGTGCCAAGATTTCCATTCGATAATTTATAATTTTTCAATCTTAACCAATTTGATGCCATGGTCGTGACCCAACTGGCAAACACTCTGCGCGCAGATTCTTAGCTCTCCCAACCTTTTTCCTCTGATTTCCGTCATCCTTGGCTTATTAGAAAGTATAAAGTAAAGGGGGAGCACGATTGGGGGGAGGGCAAGGTGAGGCGATGGCAATGTCATCGCATCATAAACATGAATAATTGCGATGCTTAACGGGCGTTGAAAGCTCAGGAGACCTCAAAAGAAGACCGGGTTTGGGTTTAGGTTCCTCCTTCTTCTTTATATGTTTCTTGCGTTTGTCGTGATATCCAGTAATTCTAAAAAATTGAAGGTATATACATTTTCATTAATAAAGATGTAAATCTACATTAATTAATATACCATTTTTGGAAAATTCACTAAATCAATGATTAAAATATATTTTATGGCACGAATTATTATATATCAATTTTACAACGATATAGCTCATGAAAACGCCTTGAAAATCGGAATCTGAGCTCAAGATATAATTCTTGATATATAATAGAATCTTTGTATTATGTTTACATCTAATGCTTACAATTTCTCATAAAGTTTTTAAGATTCATTTACCATCTTACTCAGGTACCTCAAAGTCGTATCTCTTGAATTTCCTTGTTGTTTTTGCGCTCGGTGCGTTCGTGCGCAAGTTCGAAGTTCCCACAACTAAAAGGATGGGCTTGGATGCAAGGGGCATACATGAAAAGTAGCTTAACATTAGACAGGACGACATACGACACTTGTCGGGCAGTTGGTGCCTTTCGCATTCCTCCCCTGCAGCTGAAGCCTTCATTGACAGGCACCGGGTGTGACCCACCACGGAGAAGCAGATATGTATGGCGGTGGATCGGGGGCTAGTGATATAGATAGATAGATAGAGATGGAGTGCTGACCTAGTCTTCGTGCTGGCCCCTCTGTATATTTCTGTGTGTCCTGTGCCCTGCATCGGATGTAAGCTCCTTCAGCTGGCGCTCCTCTCCCAGCCTCCATTACCCTCATTGGTGCATTTGTGATTCGATTTGATTTGGCTGAATGGATAGATTATGGTTCCCATATATACATACAACTTGTATGTTTGTGTGCGCTGAAACTAGGTTAGTTGGAGATTGTATCTCATAGATGCGTGAAGCAGGAGGTGGGCCAAATTTCGAAACTATTTTGTGAGCAGTATCGCTCAAATTTTTATATCTATTTGTGCCACCATTTATTCTAATTCAAGTGAGTATGAGTGTGAAATAATAAATTAATAACTTACATTTTAAGCACAAATATAATATAACACATAAATAGTTTCAAGCTCCTCTATGGTTTTATTTTTGAAGTTAATGCGATTTGTAACTCCGGTGAATGATGGCTTCTATCCGCGCAAAAACCACTTCAGATGTATCTAATTAGGTTGAGAGCAAACAAACGCCTAAGCCAATTGAGCGATTCTTTGCCTGACTAATTAGCGGTTTTCCCACCCAATCCCGGAAGGGGTTTTAAGGTCCTTCCGAAACGTTATATATAGCTGTTGCCAATTGGATTTGCGTGTATCTGCTGGGTGAACGGAAGCGGAAAGTTTTTATTCAACAATGACAAAAAGACAATGGATAAACTTTGCAATTCCTGCTTTTTGTGCCACAAAAAATGTTGCAAAAAACGTGAGGAGATAGAGAGCGGAAAGAAAAAGATATTGGTCAAACAACTAATAAAACTTTTCGTGGCATTCAAAAAGCGTACTCAACAGAATGCTGTTTTCACCTGTCCGGGGAAAAAAAACAGCAGAAAATAAAAGCATATAAATATTTAAAAAGTTGAAAAAATACAACTGCGATCCGCGTAGCAAGAGAAAATATAAATGGCAAAGCAAACTGAAAATAATACAAACTAATTGCCAGCCAAATAAAGTTTATTCAACGAAAAACTGTTATAATGTGTATAACATTTTTTCGCCTCTACTTTTCTTCGATTTCGTATAAACTTTTCCAGCATTTGCGGGAAAGCCCCGTAACGAACTTTTAGCAAATTGTGCGATTTTTTTTTGTTTTTTGGCGGCCATTCCAAACTCAATTTTGGTTGGGATTAACGCTGATGTGGTATAAAACAGGAAAAGTAAAAGTTTAAACTCCATAAGTTTTCGCTAGATTTGGTCAGTTGAAAGACTATATATATCCTAGGAAAATTTGTTACAGTCAGCTCAGGATTAGGGTATACAATCTCTGCTTATTCCTTCAAAGGGGATTATTTTGTAGCACAATTTTTACCCCAGTTAAGCTTTATTTTTAAAAACTAATAAAAGCAAAGTAAGTAATTTTATTAAGTGTTTTCAAATTAAATTATTAAATTGCTCTTAAGCTTAAGAGCTACTCAAAAACTTGATTGCCACTTAAGACATCAACGATTAGTGCTTCCTTCACTTTCCTCAGCTATCTGGATCACCTTAAATTATGTTGTTTTTCGGGGCCCCCTTTGGAAATACTTTTATTAGCGTATAAAGCAATTTCGAACAGATTTCGCAACATAAATTATCAAGTTGCCAGGACTGGAAGGAAGAGTTCCAAGCTCGCCAGCCATTTGCTTTTGGCCTCGCGCCCATCAATGGGGTGAACCCTTGACCTCCGCCCGTCCCGTCGCCCGACTCGTGACCTTTTTGGCAGCATTAAAAGTGATAATTTTCACTCACACATAGGGGGAATCCGGAGAGGATGAGCCACTTGGAAGACTTTTATTATTTAATTTCGCCTTTTCGGCTTCTGCTAATAAATTAAACTCAGCTCGACTAGCGCGCACCCGAGGCACGCCCCGTTCCGCCTTGATTTTAAGTGAAACGAACAAAATATAACACGTACGATAGAAAACTAAACTTTTCAAAAGGGGATTAAGTGCTAAGGGTTCCCTTTTCGCTCCATTGTTTTGCGACTTTCAATTGGATTTCGTCATTGGCAATAAAAATCAGTTAAATCTTAAGCCGGAGCAAAAGACAAAGCGAAAGCGAAGCTGGCTTAAAATTGTTTTGATTCAATTATTCCGAAAAGCATATATGGCTGGGAGCAAGTATGGGGAAAATGCTCTCAAAAATATATTGCAGAGAAAAAATTTAGTAAAATATTTATAAGAAAATATTTTTGTTATGAATTTGGCTTTATATAAAGGCTACCTCTTTGTGTTGACAAATATTCTATAACAGTAAACCTTTCAGTATTTAAAAGGGACATCATAAAGTATTCCGTTTTATTTAAAGTGTAAAGAATAGTACTATTCTATTTTATAAATTAAGCTGTTAATCTTATTGGAGAGAAAGAAAAATACAGACCGAGTAACACCACACTCACTTACGCTTTGGCAAATTTACATAATAAATCTATTTTCAATGGATTCGCTTGTTCTTATCCATCTCATTTTTTCGCAAAAGAAACTTATCTCCGGCGTGCTTTGCCTTTGCACATTCTATTTTCGTATCAATGGAACCATTATTATACTTCAGTCTGCCCCCATCCCGCTATATATCCCTTCTGTCTCGGAATTTTCCTTTATTCCTGCTGCTGCTGCAACTCTGCGAATATTTGGTTAACAACTGTGGATGTGTAGATGGAGTGGATGGGTGTGGGTGCCAGCGCCATATTTGTTTCGCATAAAGATGTTGGGAACTATCTGGTTCTTCCCGAGTTTGCGCATATGTGTTGAATGAACACTTCAAAAGTATCTTAAAGAGCACAGGCTTTTAGTTGGGATTTAATATGACTCTCCTAGAGTTTTATAAAAGCACTAAAACCCATCCAAAAAATTAAAACATTAGATCGTATAATTTTTATAATTTTTGTAACTTTATTATTACTTAAATTTCCATTTTATGTTTAGTTTTTGCATTTGTGTTCACACCACCTTTTTTTTTTGATATAAACCATTAAATCAATTTTGGTGATTTGCCCTCATTTATTTGTTGTTTATTACTGATTTTCACTATATTCCATTTAGTCAGAATTTGTTAATGCTAAACCGCTTTCGCACACACGTTCTAACGCAATAGGGTTTCATGAGTTCTCGTTTTAATTGTATTCTTTTTTTTTGTTTGCCAGTTATGGAGCACTCTATGTATTATTTAAATATATATATATTTGTGGTATTAATTTGCTAATTATGCTAAGTTTACACCAGTACATTAATACATAGATTTATATATTTAGATGTGGGTGTGGTTGTGTCTGCACACAACAGAAGCTATAGACTTATACATTTTCAATTCGGTTGTAATTTGTTTCAGTTTTTCATATTAGTTCCCGCTTTGGTTTCGCTGCCGCTAAACGTGTTTATATAATTTACAAGTATTTTTCACAAGCGCCATTAAATTGTTTGCAATTCTCGCGCTGTTTCACTTTAATGAGCTGTTCCATTGCTTAATTTTCCTTTTATGTTTTTATGGTATGTTTTTTCGCGCGTATCATTTTCATTTTAATTACAATTTTGGGCAATTGTTTGTGAATTTGTGTAATTCAGAACGAAAAAACGTACGGAATACAGAAATGAGGGAAATTATGATGTTACTGCTCATTTCAATTGCCCCGCTTAACTCCTAATGGAATTTTTAACTAAGTACCGCGCGGTTTGAAATTTTTATAGCTATATAAGGGGCTTACTCGGTTTGGTTTTCGTGTGGCTTATACGTGTATGCATTTAATTTTAATAGCTATATAAATATTTATTTAGTTACATAACAAAGTAGCTGCATGCTTACAATTAACAGTTTAATTTAATTTGCCTCGCTTGTTTTCTGTCTGACCAAAGTTTAGTTTACGTTTTAGTTTGAGTTCAAGTTGTTCTATTGTTTTCTGCCGGGGTAGTTGTACACTTCTGTTTGTCTTTTTTACAAATATCCTGCCAAAACTTAAAAGAAAAGCTCCCTTTCACCTGTACATGATTTGATTTTACGGCTGCAATTTCTCATTTAACTTGTTCTTTGGCTAAAATCTGTTTTCCCGTCCCGTACTTATTCGTTTGGAATTTATTTATATGGGAGCTTTGCTGTTAAAGTATATATTTTACTTGTAGTTCTGCCACTAGTTTATTTACACACAATACACAATTATAATTCAGTCTTTGGAAGAATAACATTCATGTTCATTTTTGTTTTTTAATTTATAATTCTCGTAGTTTTCCTATTATCTTGTCTACTGGAATGACTTTTATACTAATGCCAACAGAGGGGAGAGATGAAAACGTGTCCGTAACTTGGAATTGTATAGCATTTATTGGTCCTAATTAGTTTCGAAATCTAAAAACTTAAAACTTAGGAATAAGTTTGAAATATTTTAATTTATATTAAGGAATCAATAGGATTTTGTCTGTAAAATAAATTAAATGGTTTGTAAGTAAATAATATCATTATTTCGAGTAAATATAAAAATTTCAGCGAGCTTAAGAAACTACACATTCCTAGCTCCAAAGTAAAACAATATTTCCTATGCAATAGCTACAGAAAACGCTTTAAATAAATGCAATTTTTTTGTAAAAAATAACTACAAATATTTAAATGAAAAGCAAAACTATTTAGTGTACAGATTTCCAGCTTAGTTTCAGTTAAGTTGACTCTTCTTGATAATGAGTTCGACAACAATCTACACTTAGTTAACTATTTACAGGGTAATTCTTGAAAAACCAACTAGCAACAGAGTTTGAAGATGAGGAGCTCCTGTGTTTATTGGATAGACACAGCTCTGGCTCCCGACACTCACTTACACATCTACATAAGGGGACAGCATGGGAAAGGGGATTGGGGCTGAGAGGATCAGGGATGGGGCAGTAGGGACACTGTGCGTTTAGAGGTCGCATTTAAAACGCACGGTCAATTAATGTCACACACGCAGCTCGTCCATCAGCGGATGTTGCTGCTGCTGCTGCTGTTGTTGCTGCTGTTGCTGCTGCTGCTGCTGCTGGTGTTGCTGCTGCTGGTGTTGCTGGTGCTGCGTGGTGGTGGCCACAATCACCGGCACTGTAGGCGGCGTAGGCACCACCAGGCCACCGGCCGTGGTCAGCACAGTGGTCATGCTTTGATTATGATGATTCTGCAAGTGCTGCTGGTGGGTAACCACATGTTGCTGCTGCTGCTGCTGCTGTGCGGGCGAGTGCTGCTGCGCCTGGGCCTGCTGGGTCTGCTTCATGCAGCTCTTTTTTGTCAGGGTGCCGCACTGGTTGCCCATTACCTGCAGTGCGTGAGGCGGTGGCATCTGGACCACACCGGAAACACCCACGGCGCCACTTACCGAGCCACCGCCGCCGGGGTCCTGCAGGGACTTCATGTGCTTCGGCGGCGGTGGAGCCCGGTGGGGTATGTCCGCGAACTCCGGTGGCGGCAGCTGATGGTGCTGCATGGCGTGGTGGTGCGACAGTATGGTGGCTGGATCGCTCTTGGCATGAATGGTCAGTGTCTCCAGGTCTCCGCAGATGTTATTCGGCATCTGGCCGTTCTCCTGCCTCTTCAGCTTGGTCTGAGGACGCGGTTCACTCAGTCGGGTCTTGTCCCTTTGATAGTACACACCCGCAAAGATGAGGACATTCAAGATCAGCAGGGAACACCCAATGGCTATGGTCACGCTCAGAGCCGTGGAATAGGCCGCAAAGCCATCATTGTCCTGCGAAGCACTGGCAGCCCCACCACCGCCTCCATGGTCGCCGTCCATCATATCATCCGGATATATCTTGGCGCCGCCGTAACGAGTGCCGTTCCTTTGCAGCGAGGACGAGGGAGAACTCAGGTTCAGTAGAGAGAAGACCTGGTTTGTGAAGATCGTGAAATTGCCCATTGCCGCCGCATTGGCAGCCCGTGAAGAGTACGGAGGATTAAGGGGCTTCACGGACGCATCATTGGGTATATTGTTGTCCTCGTCGTCATCGTCCCGCAGCTGATGGTGAGCAGCCGGCACATTGTCGCCACCAGGCTTGTGCAGATCCGGGATGAGGTTCAACCAGAAGGAGAGGCGATGTGCTCGATAGTGATTTTTCAGTTTTGGTTTGGTATCTGTAGGGGAAATATAGAGAAAGGGGTAAGCCATGAGTAAAAGTATAATTGTATTTTATTAATTTAAATTAATTTTTGATACAATTAGGGGTTAGTATTTGGTTTCAGGAATTAAACAGTGGCTGAAAGCTACTCAAAATTTGTATATTATTTTAACTTCACTTAATATAATTTTTAGATATATGATATTTCCTTCCTTACCGAAATTCAGATATTTCTTGTGCACACTCTCGTAGGCTGTCCACTCGATTGTCTTGTAGCGACTCCGCTCTTGCCGACTGCCATGCTCCGCCTCCATTTGCTCATTTGGATTGCTGCAAGTAGACAAGAGATTGTATTTAATAAGGGATTTTTGTGGCATAATTGGCAAATAGTGTTGAATGCACTGAGAAAGTAATAATTTGTATTCAACAAATGCAATCTATACAATTTTTGGTTTACTAGTTTAAATTAATTTAAATGACAGAAAGCTTTATAAATAAAATATTTTGTTAATGTTAAGAGCCATCGATCTGAAGACCACTTACCCAGTTCGCACAAAGTTGGACCAGTAGAACATCACGACTTCCGATAGACTGATTTCGGTTTTCGTGTAGTTGCGCGTGAAGTGATTGAAGCCGCCAACGAGCGGTGCACCGAAGATATAGGGCAGGTCCTCGCCGTGAATGCAGCCCTGGCGCTGCAAAATGCCAGAAAACCAGAAACCAAATTAAGTGCCCGGCTTCACATCAGCCCCTTAGCTCTGATCCTATTTGTATTAATGCGTTGACCTCACTGAGCCCCCTGCCTGCCACTGCAAGTGGAATGCGTGGAGTTAACGACTTGGCCAGCTATTCAATTTGGACATTTGGGTTGAGGGGATTCTAATATAGAGAGCTGCTTCGAAAATGGTATTTAATTTAGGTCAAGGATTAACTCGATAGGGAGAGATTATAGCTTTAGTTTTGGCAAGTCGAAGTATCAATCATTATTGTACGTTGCCGGATGATATAACTCTACACTCGATTAAGAATATGATTATAAGAAATTTATTGCATATACAAATTTGGAATAGGCTTTGATCTTATGAGGGTTTGAGGTAAGACAACAAACGTTAAACAATTAAAATAGCTTAAAAAATTAACACTAAAGTTACTTTTAAATTGGTTTCAATCCTTTAAAAATCGTATTAAATCATACAATCATCCACATTTATGAATGCCCTATTTTTTCCTTTTAATTTCCCTTTATAAATATTTTCTTTATTAAAAAATATGCTATAAACCCACCTGAGGATAATCGCCAAAGCGGGTCTGGTAGTCAAACACATACAGGTACGAGTTGCGATGATCCGCCGAATGCAAATCGACCGTTTGAGCCGCCGGGGCCACGACCTGAGCATCGCTCAGCGCCTCCAGTGTTTCGTCCCTGCAAAGAGCCGCACGGGAATTGTGAGGAAAAAGAACAACATTAAAATCAAATAACAATTTTTCAATATTTGCCCCGCCTCTGCCGCTGCCGCCCTTGAGTTCGCTTGCAATTTTCCGGCTATTTTGCCAATGCTCTCCGCCAATCGAGCTGTGTTCAAGTGCGCAACTAACAAGCCACTTTGAGTGCTGCCACTTGCGTTGATGTGGCTCGTATTTACCTGTTTACCAAGTGGCGTCCCCAACGCTGGCCTAAGCCTATTTCGGGGCTTTATGCTTCCCCCTGCAATGCCCTGTACTTTTTCCTATTTTTTGTCTGTCTGCCATTTTATATATATTTTTTTTAGTTTGTTTAGCATTCGAAATGCACTAGCGTAAAATTTGAATAAAACCCATTTGGCGCATTTGCATACATATCTTTTCAATGCAGCAAAGATGGATCCAGCAGCAGGAGCTGCACGGAAAATGGGCTCAGCTGTGTCTGTGGCACATTAAAGGCTTAAAGTAAAACGAGCTTAGACTTGGGGAATTTCTTAGCCCTCTTAT
Organism: Drosophila punjabiensis; assembly: GCA_008042585.1. Lineage (NCBI taxonomy): Eukaryota > Metazoa > Arthropoda > Insecta > Diptera > Drosophilidae > Drosophila > Drosophila punjabiensis. The sequence continues at coordinate 4,450 of VNJR01002742.1, read as the reverse complement.
TCGGAGATAATAGAACTTGGAGCAGTAAAAGATCATTTAGAATTAAAGAATAGTAAAGAATAATCTGGAAACTGTTTTCTATTTCTGCGAAAGAAGGAAACCTTGCCCTGCTTTATTCTCATCACCTGCTTTTCCCGCCTGCAATCAAGGTTCTCTGGGAAAGTCGGCCCGTGGCGCAGCTGGAGCGTGAAACGTTTGTCGTGCTTCATTGCAGGCAACTTGACGCACGTCCGCACAGTATGGCAGCAGCAACGATTCCAGTGAAAGGAAATATTAAGTATACGCCACGCGTTGCACTCGGGAAATCAATTTGTTTGGGATATTTCTTTGGAAATATGGAAATGTATTTGGGCATAAATTATGCAAACAGTAATAAATTGTTTGAGGAATGCGAAAATACGAAATGAGAGCCAAAAATTCAAAACATGACTCGAATGCAGCCGGCAGTGTCACTTTGACCCAATCGCTAACATAAATATTGATGGAAATCGAAAAAGCAATGGCAAATCACACATTAGATTGGTTCAGCATGCGAGCAATTTCCATATCACTTATACGACCCGTTTTACGGAGCAAATTGCAACCGAGCATTATTTATGAAGAGTGGCAGCTCGGCCGGACGGCAGACACAGCGAATGGACAAAAATTTGCATTTCATTTGCCATAAGATTGAAATCAAGATTCATTTAAGCCGCTTTAATTGAAACCTGCTCGGGAATGGAGCACCGGAGCCAGAGATCGGGAGCATGCCATTGCGCATTTAATTAAGAACGAAATATTTATTTGGCACACACAACCCGCTCCGCACTCCTCAAAAGTCCCACCCTTTTCGCATTCGCATCTACAACCCCATCGCCATCGCCATCTCCATCAGGTGGAGTCTCGGGTTCGAGGGGCTCGCATACAAACGCAATTACTCACCGGATATTAATTGGATGCTGGACGGGCCTCTCCCAATCCGTATACTCATTGACAATCGTTGCGAATATCTCGTTCAAATGGAACGTGTACGTGTTGCGTACGTAGGCCTTTAAAATTCTCGACCGTCGATCCGCCTCGATGCCATATTGCACGTCGCCCGAATTGAAGCTAAAAAAGGCCTCCGCACGTGTCACGCCGGCCATCAGGTCGTATCTGAAAAAATGCGAATGAGGAATGACGGAGTTAATGTAAGCACTCGTCGAAATGGTGATAATATTTGTTAATTTATTATAATATAATATAATGTAAAGATTAAATATTATTTAACTGATATTCAAATACTTAACAGCTTAAAATAAGTATGAATTAATGCAAATTCACTTTGAACTTAATTTAAGGCCTTGTAAACTTTATCCTGTTTTTAATGTGTACACTTTTCAGAGGAACATTTAAGTGTGAGGTGTCAATGTCTCGTGGGCCAAAGATGAGGCACCTCTGATAGGTTGAAGCCACCTGAAACGTTGGATAGCATTGCCCAGAAAATGCAGATTAACTTCACACGAAATGGAAGAATTAAACAAGTGACTTGTTTGAGTGCTGGTAACTGGTATAAATAAATTATGCTTTTGCAATTACAAATTCGTAGCCAACAAATTGCATTCCTCAAGCGTCAATTCACATTTATCTCCCTGCCACAATAATTTAGCCCCAAAAACTTTGGCTCCATTCATTTGTTAAACAAGTTGAACTGGCCCTTGCAGCTAACCGCACTCTCTTGGTAGATATAAAACTTGGAAGCAGCTCTTGGCCAAAACCAGCTGAGAAAGTATCTCTCAGCCAGTGGCCATCGCATCAAGTTGCAGCATTTGCAATTTTAGATTTATTTTTGCCCTATTTGCTTACGCACAGTCCGAGATAGAGATAGATACGAGTGGATGCTGCTGCTTGGGTTGAAAGTTTTGCGTTTTATATTTGGTAAATTTTATTTGCTCTTTGTGCATCGTGTGTTTAATGGAATTCCTTTGGACATACCGCCTTTTCCATGAGTGTGTGAGTGCACCAAATTGCTTTTAAATGCGCTCAAAGAAATATTTATACTCCTTTGGCAGCGATACCGACTCTAATAGCCCCCGGGGCATTGACAGTTTACAAAGCGCACCGAACGAGATAAATTAATGTTAGACCAACAATGCAACCCCGCCTGTACTCGTGTCCGTCCTGCTCAAAGGACGGACTTCAAAGTGCAGCAATTTTCAGCACAAAAAGAGTTCTCATTAACTATTGACTGTGCGTTTGATTGGCTGGCATTCCAATTCTCGGTTAATTATCAATTCAATTGCAGTGCGCTGTAGTGCTTGACTTCAATAGCAGCTGGATAGTGATGGGAATTGTAAGGGACTTGTACTGTAAGGACTTGGCTTTAATTAAAAATTATAGAATTTTCCCTTTCTTAATTATTATTTAGATAAGTAGTTCTTTTCACTTGCTGTGTACCTTAAATACATTCAGAGAGTCCAGCTTACTTTCCCATCACTAGAGCCCACCTACTTGGGGTATTCAGCGGCAGGGCCTCACATCAATTATGGAATCGCAGCTAATTAGCTGTTAATAATATATATTAACATTGTAAAATGGCTCAAACGCAAAGTGCATAAATCAAGGGGCCCACTCCACCCCCTGGACTCCACAGGATCCACAATGGCCAGCTGTGAGCTGAACTTCCAACGAAATGGAGCCCAGCATTTGCGTGCCTAATGTGCATAAATTAATTATACTCTATGCAAGTGTGCGGGGAATCTGTTCCTAGTCCGTGGGTAAATCTTATCGCTGGCTAAACCACCGGCTGTTAGTGGGTTCGTGCCGTGGCAAAAAGTCAAGATAAAACTCCTTTGACACCTAACAAAGCAGGCACAAACTTGCCAAAAGAAGTCGAAACTTTAGATTAATTAAGGTCCAAACTTGGCTTACAGAGACTGCACAGGGAAAAAAATCTAACAGATTTTATTTGTTTTGTGTTTTTAAGATACATAATTACATATAAAAGTTATAAAATATTAACTCAGAAAAGAAGCTTTAACAAAAATGCTGATTTGAAATTAAAGGTTTATAGTTTAATTTAATGCTAAATATAATCGATTATTCTATCTTTTTGTTCAATCCTGCGTGTACATATTATACACATGTGTGTGTTTATAGGGCGTGAGAGTTAAGGTAAAAATAATTAAGCATTTGCTGGCCTGGCCCAACTTACCTTGACAACTTGTTAATGGCAGTTTTTCTCATTAATACTGCATTAATTAAAAAGTCCGCCGCCGTGTGTGTTGATGTTCGTTCATGTGGGCATGTGTGTGAGGTAACAAGTGCCCGCCATCATCATCATCATCATCATCATCATCATCATCATCATCATCATTATCGTCGTCATCATTATCGTCGTCATCAGGAGCAGTTGGAGTCGTGTTGATGAAAGTTGGGAGAGCGGAGGGAGAGAAGTGAGAAAACATTGCATTATAATTTATTTTAATTATTCAAAGGAAGTGAAAGAAATTTTCGAGGCAAGTGAAAAAAACGCAACCAGATGCACTAAAATAATTTTTAATGAATTTAATTAACTCTCTTGACCCGCTTTTATAAGCGAAAGTAATCAAAAATGATGTTTAATGTTTTGAATATTTTAAGCTAAAGACTTTTTGTTGAATATTTATTTTTTAATGGTGTTAAAAATCATTGTTTTTTATTTGCTTGTTGAGAGGTTCTTGCACGAACTTTGCAAAGATTATTTATAATTATTTGTTTTCATACACTTTAGCTTGTTATTTAAACAGATTCGTTCTTATTTTAATAAAATTTAGTCAACAATACTAAATAATCTTAAAATACAATGACTAATTAAGTGTTATCTTTAGTAACTCCTTAACTCACCGATATTCTCCAGCTGCCCGGGCGTACCCCAGCCCCCGGCTGCTGCTATTCCCGCTTCGCCGCCGAGTCCATTACCCGCCGCTGTGGAAGCCTGGGCCTGAGCTTGGGCAGCCGGCGAACCTGGGGCAGGTGGCACATAGTCCCCGCCGTCGATGACCACGCCGTCGATGCTGGGACCAAAGGCGAAGCCAAACTCCGGCTGGCGGATGGGAACACTGAGCAGCTGCTCCAGCGTCTTCTCGCGCAGACACTTCATGAGGTGGGCGTGCGGGAGGTCGGAGGCGCAGTTCACGTGATGGGCCACGATGGCGGCATACTTGGCCGGATTGCTGACCAGCGACCAGGGCGCCAGGCCAGAGCCGGACATCAGGATGGCGCGATTGAAGAGCAGGCCTTGAGGGAAGCAAAATACAGAGAAAAATTAAAGACAAATTTGTTATAAATTGTTCTTTGATATGCAGTTGGAATTTCCTGCATTTCTTGTTTGCTTTTCATTCGCACATACTATATACTGGCAAGATTTTTTCACATCACTATCCCCATCATTCGCCAGTTTTTTCTTTTCGTGGCAAATGAGATGGGGAATTGAGATGTCAGTGCACAGGCT
>VNJR01002739.1:0-14169 GCA_008042585.1 Drosophila punjabiensis | reverse complement strand
TAGTCAATTTGTTCCAACACATTATTACCAGATCACACTCCAAACGTAAATGAAGAACTTTGCACATTTATCAACTTTCTATGAAACGCATCCATTTGCGTTCTTCTTTATTTTAACGGTGCTAAAGATTGGGAGTTGATAAGAAATCAATGCTTGACGAAACATTAGTATATATAAGAGAACAATTGTGTATACTCAAAACAAAACTGTCGCTATTAAAACGACTGTATATAAAAAAAAATTGCACATATATCAATTTTACTGAGGTATTTGTCTTATAATGGGGACTTCAGTGGGGTGATCAAATAATACAGACTTCAAATCGTTGTGATTATAAATAATGTTGGCTTTAGCAAGTGTGATTGTAAGCATTCAATTTTGAATTTATGTTCCATTTCTAGCCAAAAGAACCTCGTAAAATAACCATATTATTTTGTTTTGACTTAAAAATTTTGTTAATGGTTTCTGTTAATTCGTTAATTTTATTTTGCGTTTGTATATTAATGATCACATTTATTTTATTAGATTCTATTAATCGCGATTCGGACATTTTTAACATTTCAAAATCGGAGGCATCAGGGGTGCATGCTAGAAAGTCTAGGCTCCTGCCTATCCTATGGTGTACTTTCGATACGAACAATAAACTTCATAAAGTATCGACGTCTGACAATTTTTGCATATGCAATTCAAATCTAACAAATTGCTTGAGTGTCAAAGCGAATTTCTCTGTTCCCACATCAGAGCAATTCCGTCCGTGATAGGGATGTATTGGGCGTGAGAGTAGTCCGTCACTCTAGCGTTATCAATAGAATTTCCGCGATCCTGTAAGAAAGTTAAAGCTTAAATCTACTGTGCATATGATAGGGAAATTATGCTAAAGGGTAAGATTTATGAAAATAAAGTAGAAAAAATTTTACACGCCACGTACATGTTTGTGTTACAAATTTCTGATTGTCGTTGGCTGAGTGCAAATTATACTTGGGTTGCAATTCGGTAACTGAATGTTGTGTTTTGTTATACTCAACCGTTGGGGTAGGGGTTTGGTGATGACATCTTTGGCCGTCGTAATATATTTTCCAAATATGTAGGGAGCACCTTCTCCAAGGCGAGGTAACCAATTTAATTAAATGAGTAGGCTGGAGCGAGAATTCTTGAGCTATGTGCATTTTATCGAAATAGAAATCAAACTAGAAAACTTATATTAACAAAGGCTGAACGCGGCCGACAAGCCGACCGCTCGGCAGGCAAAGTGCTGGCACTAGCAGAAACTGTATATCTCACCATACCGAGAAAGCCAATGGGCACCAGGCGCGTTTATGCTGAAACAGCATATAAAAACATTATGGTGATACAATAATTACTTAAGACTATATCAGCTTATGTGCTACCCATTAACCGTGTCAGCTTATATATAAGCGGAAAAAAAAAGAATTGTCGACTTATGCAGACATCGTTGCAATGCAACTGGTTTTAACAAGACCATGCCAAATGCCACACAGCACGCGTAACGATGGACTTATTGAGAGACGAATTCGGTGAACATTTTATTTCACGTTTGGGACCGGTCCACTGGCCGCATAGATCGTTCATTTTTAACGCCTTTAGACAGAAAAGCCAGCTTCAATTGACGCATTGGAAGATAACATTCAAGCATTTATGAGATACCGGCCGAAATGTTGAAAAGAGTATGCAAAAATTTGACTAAGCGCATGGACCATTTGAGGAGCAGTCGCGTTCACCCTTTGCTAAAAAAATTCTTCAAGCATTTAGTTATATGGACTGTACTATCGATTCCAATAAAGACTCCATCCATTTGTCTGCATGTGTTTATGAGCTATGGTGCAGCCGACCACTTTTTTGGGCTAAAATTAATAACTCTGTAAATATAAGAGATATCAATATGAAACTTTACCTATCGTTTTTTTATACTAATAGAATGATACTAGATAAAAATTATCCGGATCGAAAAACTATATCCTATAGCTTTAGAAGGAACAAAACTCAAAAACTTTGAATACTTCGAGATTAAGTCATTTGAAGTAAATAAAGAAATTTCATTGAAGTCGGATAACGAATTCCTATAGCTTATATATATAGAATAGAAAAATTTTTTATATTTTGGCTAATAATTGCATGAATCATGGATTTTAAAGACTTTTTTCGATTCTAAATTTGGTTTTGACCGTTTACCTTACTTAATGGACTATATTCTATAGTATGAAGACATAATTGTATTTCATACAAAATGTTGTCAAATGTGGCATTTCTACCTATATGCAAATAAACAAATAAAAATTACCTTACAAATTCCAATAGGTTTCAAGGTAGGACTAGGTGGGACTCACTTTATATAACTATTGAAAGATTACTTTTGAAGTAAGATTTTAATATTTTAGACGTCACACTTTAATACGAAGCTACAAACACATCACAATGACTGTGGACATTTCACAGCACAAAACACAAAAAGCAAACTCCACTTCAAAAATTTGACCAGTTGGTGTGTTTTCCTTGGAAGCTTCTTGCGCGAGAGTGGCGCCATATATAAATATTTTGGGTATGCAACGTAATGATCCAAGAAAACGGACAGCTGGACCATATTACATAGTAGGATCAAAGACGGCCAAATAACAAGATGGCTTACGGCCATACATTCGTTTTGCTATGGGACTATTTTTCCCGATGGCAACGACAATCGCGCACTCTGCGCTCTTACAAAGTTGCGAGAGTGGAAATCGAAAAATAAAATGCGCTTGCTTGTATGAGTACCCTGCAGTACCAAAACTCATCAATAGTTTAAATTCATCAACGATTCATCAACAGCCGACGTCGATTTTGACTGAGCCGACGCTCTCATTCGGCCTTCGGGTCAAACCCGACTCTCTCGCGCTTTTATTTTTCTCTTGTACAAAAATTGTTGATGAAAGAATGATTAAATATTGATGAATTTTGTTGATGAAAAGATGATGAAAAAAAAGTCAAAATTAATCAGTATTTCATTAACAAAGAGCGGCGTTTAGGTAGTCCCTCTCGCTCGCACTCTCCCTCTCTCAACAGTATTCTACGGGACTGTGTAAAACACAAGCAACAATAAGAGAAACCGTTTTTCTGGCTCAGTGTTCTTTTTGTTCTTCTGAGAAGCGCGTGTCTTTTCTCGCGTTTGTCACTTGCGTTTTAGTAAGTGAGAAATCTAGAGGCGGTATCAAATTTTAAAGGAAAATTAAGTTTAAATTACAATGAACATTTATCAGGTAAGTGTTCCTAGGTATTAACATAATGGTTAGTAAAAAATTATTATATTTAAAAAATATTTTATGGACTATTGATGAATTGCTAATGAATTTGTTGATAAATTGTTGATGAATTGTTGATGAGCTATTGATGAATTATTGATGAATTGTTTATGAAAAGTTGATGAATTTTTGCCATAAATGTCGATGAATTTTTGGCCTAAATGTTGATGAAAAGTTGATGAATTTTTGTTGATGAATCTCGCGGACATGACCATAAAAAATCCATTAGTAAATTTGTATGGAAATTCATCAATTTTTCATCAACAACACCGCCATATGTGTTGATGAATTTTTGATGAATGGTATTGCAGGGTAAACACAAGAGCAAGCAAGTGCGTATGTGTGCGTGAATATGTGTTCGCTTCTGTTTGCATGCGCAATCACCAAAAATTGAATTTTCATATTCGAGCGAGAGCGGCAGCAGAAACAGCTGATCTTAAACATGTAATGCAATGTGTTTATGTGTTTTGATCTTAGCATGTTAAAATTTTCTGGTTGCAAACAGGTAATAATATATATATATATATTATATATACATATATTATATAAATATATCCTGTTTTTACTATTAAATATACTACATGAAAATTATAATTATAATTACCATGTAAATATCATCCAAAATATTTTTCGTTTTAAAATGGAAGGCACCAAGTGTCTATTAAAATTACGTACTTCTGACTAAAATTAGAGTACTCACGAAAGGTATAACAATGCTAATTGCTTTACTTAATTTTTTAATTACTCTTTGTACAGTATTAAAGCTTTGCTACTGGAGCTAGGAACGTAAAATGTAGCTATCTTACATAGTAGGATGGTATATAAAGGTAATGATATTTGCACCAACATGGTGCCAACAGAGAATATTTCTGATGAACAAGGGCCAAGAGATCGAGTCGCACCTCATGCATTTAATCATTGTGTTCAGATAGGACCAAAATTTTGTGCAACCAAAACTCGCTTAAAAGAATCTGAAATAAGAAAATTGAATTAACTAAAAATAATGCGCAACTAAGAGATGCGTATTGCCAGGAATTAAACATGACATAGTTGTAAAATTTTCTAGTTCTTAAAACTTGTTAGTAATTGATTTTGTAAATTAATTTTAAATAAGGAACGAGATCTCGGTGCAGACTAAAGAGTTGAATTGTGGCCAAGGCAAAATCCTTATATTTAATCAACGGCATAGTGTTGAAAAATCTTGTTTTCAGCTTTAATCACGTCGGAAATCGGTCTTCATCGTTGGATTAACATGAGTGGGTTTTACAATCAAGAGTATACCGTATTACGGAATGGTTACATTTGATTCTGACCAAACTTATTTACTACTATATTCTGTCCGAGTTTGTTTACCTCAATAATGAATGCTCTAAAAAATTTTTAAGCTGGAAACAAAAATTATTGTACTATTTAAGCTCGTTAAACAAAACAAAATTAATTAAAATTAGTTATCGGTTAGCCGATACTTTCGGACTAAAAATAATCAGCTAACGTTGAAGTCTTGATTAAGTCTAGATTTAAATATCATTCCACTTCCTGCATTATTATTCGATAATGCTCTTAGTCTATCATGTGAACTTACTCACTTACATTAACAATGAAAACAAATAGAAAACGAAAGATTAAGATGATGAATACTTAAAACTCAGTACTTATGGAACTCTGCTGATGTACCCGCGATCGTAGGGTATCGAAGGGGTCATCGGAGACATGCTCTTAAGTGATCATAGGTTGAGAGGTCGAACATGCGACCACAACGACATCAGTGGCTTCGCTTTCGCTGACTTTCTCATAAACTTTGCTATTTCTTTTTCTTCTTTCCTGAATTTATTTAGTTCTCTTTCTGTTTCGTTAAACTTTCTCCCTCTTGTCGCTAGATCGCTAAATTTTAAATTTTGTAATAATGAGGTTAGGATCTGTGCACGCAAGACCACCACCCCCAAAGCCGACGAGCGAGAGCCGGATATTAAGGCGAGCACTGCAAACACAGATTCCCCCGGATCTCTGAACACTTCTCCAGTCGTTACACGCTACAGTTATAATTCCTTATTAATTATTAAAGAAAGTGGCGCCCAGACGTGGAGCCTTAATGAGTATAGTAATAATTCATTACGACGCACAGATAGATAAAATCAATATTTTTCTGTATCTTTTTTAAAATTTAAACTTTTATTTCTAAAATCTCTAAAATCTTCGTTAGGTTTTAATCGTTTAGGAAAACAGTAAATGAGAACTTTGGGTTTTCTTTCTGGCCACGATTAAGTCTTTATGATAAAGATTTCCTTATTTACGCAAAGGTGTGAACAAATTGAGTAGAGGAAAATACAGATGAATCGAACTATGGTTGATCTTCTGGCCCCATTCAAAATTTTTCAAATCATTGCGTTAACTAAACTTTGGAAGTTATACATTTTTCTTGTGAGAATCAATCTTTGTGGATGATAGAGTAGGGTCTCTATCCACGGATGACTTATAGAAATATTTAATTTCGATTCGCCTAGAGGAATTAGACTTTATTAACTATATAGTAGGAATACAACGGGTTTGGCTCTTGAGTAAGACGTTGTCCATTTAAATTTGATTCACTCTAATTATCTCCCTTTTTGGTTTCAATTTTTCTTGAAAGATAGGAACAAACCAATCTATTTCTTTATTCTTTTCCCTTTTTTTCGAGAAAGATCAGTATCTAAACAATACCCTACGACAAGGGGACGTCACACATTGAGTTCCATTTATTAAAATCTTTGTCTGACTATATCAACTTTACGATTATCTACTTATCTGCTTATACCTTTAAGTTTGACTGCCTTAATTATTTTTACCTTGATTATCTATATCTTAAATTAATTGCTACGTTAGCACGAAATGGGGTTAGATCGATCACCTGGCAAGGGCTCTCAAGAAGTCACCAGGCCAGTTTGTCCGTTGTGTAAACTCGAGATCAAGTCCGCAACTGACATTTTTAAAACTTCATGCAACCACGAATTTCATAGGAAGTGCATAGAAGCTCAATTCAAGAAGAGCGAGTTCTGTCCAGTGTGTGAAACCTCCAGTAGAACAGTAGCAGACAATAAAGGTCTACAAACACGATCTCAATCCAGAAGTCATTATACTGAAGTTAGCGAAACTAGAAACCCAGCTGATGATATTCCCGGAACGACCGGACTCTCTACGAGCGCGTTGGTTAGTGATAACAATCCAATGAATACTGTTAATGCTATTACCTTGCTTGCGTAGAATGCTCACAATTTTATCTAAGAAAATGGCAGAATAAGTACAAACTACCGAAGTTGAAAGTGTTCGAAGACTTATTGATACACCTACTAATTGCTTTGCTAATGGTGAGGAAAGGTAAAATAGGCAGGAACCGTTAGTAGAAGCCGTTCATCAAAATACCAGAGATGATGATCAAGGCGCAAACGTCCGTGTGGCTACGCCTAAGATAGGAACCCCTATTTCACATAGGAGTTTTTCGTCCGGTCTCATTAATAGACCAAAAAAAGTTGCTCACATCTTGAACGGATGGAAACTCAAATACTCAGGATCAGGAGTACACATCAAACATTAGAAGGAAACTTCCCAGTACTCTGTAGGCACGTTAGTGTTATATTCAAGGGCAAAGTCAGCGCGTTCTATTGGCGCAACCACAAATCACCGAAGTTCATTGGGATAGGTTATGTTTCGCAATGCGTTGTCAATTTCGACAAAGAAGGGACGATGTAAACATTGAGGAGTTGATTCGAAATAGGAAACAGAATACTTATGAGATATCGACAGTTTTTACGACAATGTAAATGTCCTAGTCGATCAGCTAGAATCACCTTGGTCCACACGAAAACTTGTTCGTGTTTTCAAGAACAATTTAAGACGTGAAATCAGGCATGAACTACTAAACGTAGATGTTGGAAATGTACCCAAATTGAGGAAAATTTGTCGTCGACGCGAAGCATTTTTAGACGACGTCAAACAATCCCACGGTTATGCTAGAGGAACTCCTTTCAGACAAGAAATCTCGGAGTTAACTCCGAAAGCAGGTTCGCAAGTCGAGTCTGAATCGGAAAGTGTATTAGAAATTGATGCATTTTCCTTGGTATGCTGTAGTTGTCGCAAAGAAGGGCACAGATACAAAGATTGTCTGTCGGAAAAGCGCGCCTTGTGTTACTGCTGTGGAGCCGCTAACACTTATAAACCGAATTGTAGGAAGTGTGCAAAATATTTACAGTTCGGCATTACGAAGTTGCAACACAAACCGAAGACTTCGAATGCCGCTCGTCATCAGTCGACAATGACCAATGAGGGGTGATTGCAGATTCAAATGCATCCCCAACCACAAACCTGAATGTTCCAATTCACAATGTCAGTCTAAGTTAAAGATTTGCCTGACGTTAAAATTTCCAAATTTTGTCCTGAATCCCTGTTTCGAAAATCCATATCTCGAAGCTCTAAGCGAATCCAATCATTTTGGCAGAATGTAAAAAACAGTATACTTGGTTTTGAGATACATTTTTTGGATTCCTAATGAAACTCGAGATCCTCGACTGTATTTGCCTATAAGATTATTAAATCGGCGCATCAATAAGCTGTTTCGGCGGTTAATTAGCCATAGAACTTATGTTGAAAGGAAAAGAGTATAAATCGTTAAATATAAGTGCCACCACGATAAATGGAAATCCCCCAAGAACTTTAAATATCTATATATTGCCTTCTCTAAAACAAGATCTTTACCTGGGTATAGATTTTTGGAGGCTGTACAATCTACTTCCGAAGAATTTGCAGATATCTGAACTCAAATCGAGTGACTTCAGCAGCAAGGTCGAAGTTGAGCAACACGACTTATCTGAAGAAAGGAAATCTAAGCTAGCTAGTGTCATAAAAAGTTTTCCGTCGTTTACCAAACTAGGCCTAGGAATGACTAGCTTAATCAGTCATTCGATAGACGAAGGGAACGCGAAACTGATTAAACAGCGGCAATTCCCCGTTTCGCCTGCAGTGGAGAACAGTATATATAAGGAAATCGATAGAATGTTATGACTAGATGCGACTGAGGAATCAGATAGCGCTTGGTATTCTCCTATTTGGATTGCCGTAAAGTGAATAGTTTTACAGAAAAGGATGCGTATCCACTTCCTCTAATCAGTGATATAATAAGTCGATTGCCTAAAGCAGAGTAAATTACGAGTCTGGACTTAAAAGATGCATATTGGCAAGTGCCATTAGACCCACAATCTAGAGATAAGACTGCTTTTACAGTTCCTGGTAGACCTCTTTACCAATTTAATGTGATGCCTTTTGGGTTGTCCAATGCTACCAATACTACCTTATAGAAATAAGTATATGTGCACTGATATTTCTTTAAATAAAACTATTAAGAACGCGGAGAATTTTTTTGATTGAATTTTTTTTTTAGTTTGAGATCAGATTAGCAAAATAATAGCAATATTATATCCATAAGCTTTATTGGTAACTAAAAACTTAATTACGAACTTTGTCTTCATAGGATATAAGTATATGTGCATTTGAAAAGAAAATTAAAAATACTATTGGAAACGTGTGTAGATATTATTTTTTAAATTAATCTATTTCCCTTTATTCGTAATAATTTGATTTATGCGGTTAGGCATTGAGGTAACCAAGTTTAAGAGCGTTGAATGTTCAATTAGATCCCATTCCTGAATTAATGTTTCTTAAGGTCATTTACGCTGTAAAACTGGCGGCCATCTAAACTTTATTAGAAAGTATTCCCCAAAGATCTTTCATTGAGTTATGGTCCGGGCTGAGCGCTGGCCATTGCAATAAAGGTATTTTTTTAGCTTCAAAAAAGTCCTTTGTTTTCGTGCTGTATGTATCGGTGCGTTGTCTTGCTGTAAAATCCACTCATCCTCGTAAAGTTTTCATGCGAATTCGATGAGTATTGTTTCTAATAACTCTACATATATGCCTGCATTTGTTTTAGTTGGTAGAAAACATAACGGAGATTTCCCAGAATAGCCAAATCCACCCCAAACCATTAATGAGCCCCCAACAAAATTTTGTTTATGGCAGAGCTGCCGTGGTTGCCTTTTATCGCGCCAACACTTTTGGCACGAGTCAGGGCCATCCAAGTTAAATTTTTTTTCGTCGGAAAATATAACTTTAGTATACTCCGCTGACCAAAACTTATACTTTTCAGCAAATCCTAGGCGAGCGGTTATGTATCGTTTCAAAAGCCTTGGTACAGCGTCACGGGAAGCATATGTAACCATCTTTTTTCGCTTAAAATTTGGTTAATACGTCTACGGGATATATCAAGGTTTAGTTGACCTTTAATTTCAGAGCAAGACTTGTTTTTTTGAACCGCTAGGCGAAGAATTTGTCTTTTACAACGAGTATCAATTTCAGTGGGCCTGCCGGTCCGCTTAATTTTTCCATACCTTTCCGGATTTTTGAGAAAGTTTGCAATGGTATTTCTATGTCGATTTAGTCTCTCGGCAATATAAGTAATGGTCTTGCCGGGCATACCACGGGCATTTGATCATACCACGATCTTCTTCCGACAAATGTGTTCCACGAGGCATTCTTCCGTAGAATTAACATTATTTCGCTCATTTTTGTCGCCTAATACTTAAAAACCAATTTTTTACGTGTTGCTGATTAATGAACAAAGTTTGGTCAAATTTCTTTGCTTACCAGCACTCAAAAGCGCACAAATCAGAATTTGCACATATACTTATTTCCTGTGAAAATCTAGAATTGCTACACATTTTTTTAAGAAACTGTCCAAAAAATGAAAATAAAAAAAAACCATTGAAGGTCGAGCTGTTCATAACAGATCAGAATACTGGCATGCATACCTGAAAAAAATATACGGCAAACTTTAAAGAAAATATAAGGATATTAAAAAAGGCACCTTTACTTATTTCCAGAAGGTATGTCTCAATTAATGGATAAAGTTGTTAGTAGTATAATAACAGGGTTGTTGGGACCTTTGATGTCGGCAAAAGGGTAATAAAAATGCAATTAATGGGTTAGCTGTCAAAATTTTAAGTGCTTTGAGTAATAAAAATTCTATTAATTAGGGTTAGATGTCAACCTGTCAACAGAGGGGTTAATAAAGATTCACTTAATTAGGGTCAGTACATGTAAAAGGGCACTTATGGAAGCGTTGCCACAAGGATATGGATACGAGTGCGAATGCAACGATCTCGGTGGAGCGCACGTGCACTTAAAAAAGGCCGCGCCAGATGTATTTAAAAAGGCCGCACCACCAGAGTGATCCTTCCCCGCACGTGCATGTTTCCACGAGCCCACTTAAAAAAGGGACAGGGCTCGTAATTGAAGAAGGGTGCAGAAACGTAACGGAAAAACAAATGTAACAGGCAATATACATTTAGGCTAAGTTGGCCACACGAAAAGAGAGATGTATACCTCTTTCGAGAGAGAGGATCGCTCTCTCTCTCTCAAGAGAAACCCTTAGGCTGCCTACGAGCAGCGAAGTCAGTTGGTGATATACAATTAAGAAGACCACATGTGAATAAAGCTATATAAAAGAGACCGAAATATATCGTGTTCGATCCTGTCACAAATTCAGAAGTGGGATCTGGGAAACAAATTTTTCTCTAAAATCCAAAACGCCAACTTAATCAAAATGGATTTAAACATTGCGGAAATAACAGTGGTTCAATTAAAGAGGTGGCTGAAGATAAAAAAGTTGTCGACAAAGGGCAGCAAGAGAGATTTGTTTGCTAGGCTGTGCAAATATTCGGAGAATCGGGATATCTCGATGGACAAGGAGGAACTGCTGGATGAGCTCGTGGAAGGCATCCCGATATTAGGTTGGCGTAATCAAGCCAAAATTCAATGTTTTGAGACGCCGGAAAATTTGCGAAGAGCTTTTACTGATATCTGGCTTCCAGCAGAGGCGCCAAAAAGGACAGAGTGGCATGCAGAGAAGGTGGATTCAGCGAGTGGCGAGACTCGTTGTTTTAAGTGCAACACTGAGGGACACTGGAAGAGGAAGTGCGCCAAGTCGAGAAGATCATCAGGGTCGTGCTATGGATGTGGCGGAGAAGATCACCGGATAGCTGGATGTCCCCAGAAGAAGAAGAGGGTGGAAAATAATTATGTAAGATTGCTTAAAATTTTTTGCGTTGAAAATCCGAAGCAGCCCATTATTACAGAGTGTCAAATAGATTCGGGAAGCCCAGTTTCACTTATTAAGCGTTCATATTTGCCGATGGAAATTAATTTAGAGCCTCAGGAAGAGAGTTTTTGTGGAATTAATAAGAGTTTGTTGATTAGTTATGGCAAAATATTATGTTATATATGGAAGCATACGATAAAAATTTGGATAAGTTTAATTGTTGTGGCTGATAAATCCATGGAATGTAATATTGTGCTGGGTAGAGATTTTATGGATGGATCGATTTAGAAGCGCTAAAAATGGTTACGGTAGAGAGGGTTGAAACCAATGTCAAAGAAAATGCTGAAGTGAAAGTACTTTCCAATAATTGTATGGAAATTAGAAGATCGGAAAATAATTCGGAAATTCAACTAGAAAATTTAGAAAGAAACTTCGATGGAAAAGTTTAGGTACAAGTTTAGGTGAGAAAAGTTTAGGTACAAGTTTAGGTGAGAAAAGTTTAGGTACAAGTTTGGGTGAAAATTTAGGTACAAGTTTATGTGACGAAAATTTAGGTACATGTTTAAGTGAGGAAATTTTAGGTACAAGTTTAGGTAAGAATTTAGGTACATGTTTAGGTAAACAAAAGTTAGGTACAAATTTGAATAAAAATGAAGAAGGTACAGATATAGTAGGGAAACACGGCTTAGGCACAAATATGTTAGGTGAACGAAAAGGAGTGTTGGAGGAAAATTTTGAAGGAGAAATGTTACAATAAATATGTTAGAACATGAAGATGGCGAGATGGTTCACAATATTTGGTGATCAAGTTAGTTACTCGGATAAATTAAAGTTAATTAAAATGTAAGAGTCGAACTATATTCATGTACCAAGGCCTGAGTTACCGATAAATAGATGTGAAATGAATATAACTTTAGAGAACTCAAAACCGTTTAGTTGTGTACCTAGAAGGTTGTCATATAGTGAAAAGGAAGCGTTGCAGAAACTGTTAGATAAGTACTTAGAAAAAGGAATAATTCAAAGTAGTAGGTCTGAATATGCTTCTCCAATAGTGTTAGTAAAGAAAACGAATGGGGAGCTTAGACTATGCATTGATTTTAGAAGGTTGAACAAAATTATGGCCAAAGATAATTATCCTATCCCTTTAATTGATGATTTATTGGATAAGTTAGTGGGAAAATCGGTCTTTACAAAATTAGATTTGAAAAACGGGTACTTCCATGTGTTTGTAAATAAAGATTCGGTGAAGTATACTTCTTTTACAACGCCGTTAGGACAGTTTGAGTTTTTGCGCATGCCAATGGGTTTAAAAACGGCGCCGCAGGTATTTCAAAGATTTGTAAACGATATTTTTTCTGATATGAATCGAGAGAATAAGGTAATATATATATGGATGATATTTTAATTGCGAGTCAAGGTATCGAAGAACATTTAGAAATTTTAGTAGAAGTATTTAGGAGATTAGTGGAGAATAAATTAGAGCTAAGAATGGATAAATGCAAGTTCCTACAAAATAAGGTAAAATATTTATGTTTTCTGATTTCAAATGAAGGAATAAAGGCTGATGAAAAAGGATTAGAAGCGATAAAGGGTTTTCCGATTCCAAATAAAGTGCAGGCAGTACAAAGTTTCTTAGGTCTGTGTTCGTATTTTCGACGATTTATTAAAGATTTTTCAATATTGGCGAAACCGTTATATGATTTACTGAGAAAAGATAGAGCGTTTGAATTTGGAAAAGAAGAGTTAGATTGTTTCACACTTTTGAAGGAGAAATTAGTTGCAGCCCCAGTGTTGGCTTTATACGATCATAGGGATGAGGTAGAGCTTCATTGCGATGCGAGTGCGTTAGGGTTTGGAGCGGTATTACTTCAGCGAAAGGAAGGCAAGAAGCTGCATCCAATATTTTATTTTTCGAAGAGGTCCACACCAACTGAGGCTAAATACCATAGCTTTGAATTAGAGACATTAGCCATTATTTATGCACTTAGAAGATTTAGGATATATTTACAGGGCAAACCTTTTAAAATTGTAACGGATTGTAATTCATTAACATTAACACTTAATAAGATAGACTTATACCCAAGAATTGCGAGATGGGCCTTAGGCCTCGCGCACACTATAGCATGAAAGAGGAGCTGACGGCTGAAGCTTAAACTCCCGTTATAAGCTTGCAGAAACAAACACACTACTCTCTATGAAAGTGCGCACACTGAGAGGTGATCTGCTGTTATCAGCCATCAGCTCCTCTCCGCTCTGTTTGATCGAACAAACATGTTTGATTTTTACAAGCTGACAGAAGCTTATTTAGTTGGTTCATATTGATGATACTAATGACTGCCATTGCAATGATCAGCGTAAGCTTCACCTCATAGTGTGCGCGGGTGAAAAAATGCAAGCTCTTTAACTAGCTGATTTCGTAAAACGGGACATTTAAAATCAGCCGTCAGCTCCTCTTTCATGCCCAAGAATTGCGAGATGGGCCTTAGAGCTACAAGAATTTGATTATGAGCTAAAGCACAGGGCAGGAAAGCAAATGCAGCATGTGGATGCACTGAGTAGGTGTAATAACATAATGATAATAGATGCAAATACATTTGAGAATAATTTAATAATTTGTCAGGCAAGGGATACAAAGCTAAAAGAAATTAGGGAAATTTTAGAAAACAGAGAACATAAATGGTTTGAAATGAGAAATGGGGTTATATATAGAAAGGATAATAACAAAAATTTATTGTTTTATGTACCAAGTAGAATGGA
>VNJR01002738.1:0-70715 GCA_008042585.1 Drosophila punjabiensis | reverse complement strand
CGAGATGATCAACGGAGCCGACGTTGAGGTCAGTAAAGGAGTATATAATCCTCTAAATCAAGTTAATATTGAAGAACCATCGACAGAATGCCAATAACAAAGTCACCGCCACCACACAGACTATGCCAACCAATCAGACGTCCGTGATACAGTCCACCAAGGCGTTCAAGCACAGCAGCAAGAGCGGCAGCGGCAATGGCAATGGCAACGGCAACAACATCAATCAGTCATCACAACAGCAACCGAACAACACTGCGACTCCAGCTGTGATAAAGCCACAAGTGGGCGACAAGCAAGATACGAAAGGGTAACTTGAACTTAAGCTTTCCTAAATCCACAATTGATAGCTAATTCGGATCCTTTAGCATGCTAGTTGACGACAACTCCAACAAGTGCGTGGAGCATGACAGCAACAGCATGGACGTGGAAATGGAGCCCTGCCAGAGTCATTCGAACGGAGGCGGCGGTGACTCCAACTCCTGCTCTAATGGCAATGCCAGCGCCGTGCGCAACTCTCTAGATGCCATCGACGAGGAAATGGGTAAGTAGCTACCATTTTTTAAAGCCAAACAAACCTAATTCTCTTCCAGACGTAGATGTTTCACCCTCGTCGCGCAGCGGTGGCCGTGTCATAGAGAAGATTCTGGAGTTTGGCAAGGAACTGTCCAGCATGGGCCAGCAGCTGGAGAAGGAGAACCTCATGACTGAAGAAGAGCGTCAAATGTTGGAGGTTCAGTCCCATATATTAAGCATATTAATTCCGAGTTTAACTATGTATTCTTACCAATTTCAGGATGCATTTAGCTTGATTGCCTACTCAAATCCGTGGTCCAGTCCCTTGGGCTGGCTGCTGTGTCCCTCGCGACGGTGGAACATCTCCACCACGCTCAACTCGGCCATATTGGGTGAGTCCAGACAGACCATTTAAATCCTAAAAAGTTAAATAATAATCCCGAGTGTATCCACAGAGTCACTTAACTTCGAGCGCCGTCCGCCGCTGGAGTATCTGGTGGCTCACGCCAATGAGCTAATCAAGATCATCGGACAGCACTCGCTGGGCGAGGACGCTTTCATTACCATCGATGACGTGTTCCCGCAAAATTGACCCAGTTCGCCGACGCTGCTGAAGATGTTCGAGACCACGCTGACCCTGCCGCGCACCAGTGTGCTCACGGAACCATCCCTGGGCAGCGCCGGCGCTGGCGGAGCCGGGCCCTCTACATCAACGGCAGCGGTCGCCGTTCAGACGACCAAGCGCCGACGACGCCGACGTAATAAAAGGCGCCGCAAGTCCTCACTGTCCAGCAGCACTGACGCACCCTCCTCCCGCACATACGATCCCGTAATGACGGGCAGCAGTCTGCGTTCAGCGGCCGCTGCGGTAGCAGCCTCGGTCAGCGTCGGCACAGGGCCAGTGCGTCGGGGGCGGCATCGTAGCACCGGCGGCGGGGTCAGCTCATCATCTTCGCGGTCGGCACAGGGAACAGCAGCAGCAGCGGCGTCGGCGGCAGCGGCAGCTGCGAGGGCGGCGGAGGAAGAGGAGGCGGCAGGTCAAGAGGAATCGGGAGCGGCAGAGCAAGAGGAGCTAGAAGCGGGAACGATGAGCGATGGCAGCAGTGCGTCCATGTTCGGGGATCCGCAAGACTTCTTCGAGACGCTCGACTAAATCTAGATTATTTACAATTCGTAGTAGGTTAAATTTTGTTGTTACTTTCCCCGCGTTCTCATTTATTTCAAAAAAACAAGGCCCTTCTTTTAATTGTTCGAGAGCGAGTAATTTGCTAAAAGAACGCTGCGATGATGATGATTTTGGCGTGATTTTTAATATCTTTTAACATATAAACAACACATATTTTATAGTCTCTCTCTCTCTAAGCGTAAAGTGTGTAATAATATGATGTATCCTTAAATTTCCCAACAACTTCCACAACTTCTCTTCTCTCCACACCCCAAAATATAATCTAGAAAGCGAACTAGTTAAGTGTTCATCCATCTAATTAGCACGTTGGTATAGGAAAACCCATAGTTAATTGGTATAAACGTAAACGTAGTAGACTCTCTGCTCGTTCAAATATATTTCCCCGAAATTTCCAGTGTTTTCTCTGCGATCTTCTCATCATCTTTGTGGCAAGACTAAGCGCGCGAGCAAGTGAAACATTTCAAGTGTAATATTTTCTCTATAGGGTTTAAGCATATTAAATTTACTCCATATATATATATATATAATGTATACACAGATCAGGCAAGGCAAGCGCAGATATACCATTAAACTGGATAATCGTTTAAATATATATATTGTATGGATGTGTATTTCATGAACAAAAATCTGTTGTTTTTAGCTGTGCAGCTAAGGGGGTCGCAGAAAATAACGATATTTGAAGCGAAAATTGATATTTAAATTGTTTTTCAATAATATACTCCATTTTAATCGATTATCATTTAAAAGTATCGTTATTTATATACTTTAATCATCTCACCGATTGAATTTAAAGAAAACATTGATCTTACATTCATTTAATCTTAAATATAAATGCTTGTAACATTAAAAGGGAACAAGTTCAGTTAAATTATGATAAAATATATTTCATACCTTTTTTTAAAATTACAAAAACCGACAAGGATTTGCAAAATTTGTTTTAAAAAATAAGCTTATTTACAGAACATTTGGGAACTAACTTTAAGACGAATCCAGGCAGCCCCTACAAATCCGGCTGCCTAATCCGCTGCACCTTCTCCGCATTCTTGACATGCTCCTTGAGCATTCTCATCACTTCCGTATCGAATTCTGGTGGCGTGGGCTTGGTTTCGGTGGCCCAATAGAATATATCCCAATCGTTGCTAACGCCATTAATTAAGCGATCGTACTGGGCCGTCTGGTCGGCATTGAAGTCCCTTAGAAACTTGGCCACAAAGGTGCTCAGCAAGAGATCATTCTCCAGCATGCCCCGCTTGCGGCTCTGATAGAGGAGCCTGCAAAAATGTAATAAACAAATAGAGTAAAAAAATGTATATATAATTATTGTCCATACCGCTGCTTGCGCTTTTCGAGGGGCTCATCGGGACGGGCAGGATACTCCGGCACAGGCAGGTGGGGCGGATCATCGTAGTCCACAATCTCGCCGGGCGTTGTGAATTCAGTTTTATCCAAATTACTTGCGGAACGATTCTGTGCAATCATTGGCACTGTCAGGCGACGACCCACTGTGGATACCTGTAAACGGAATATGTACTTAATATTAGTTATTAATTACAAGTCTTAATTTTACCAAAAACTGTCGCAACATGTTAAAAACCAAATAAAATCAGTCCAAGATAACAATGATATAACAACAATGTGACCAACTTAATTTGTGCTAATAATTCCAGAAAACCTGGAAATCAGTGGCTGGAAAAGCCCTCATTTCCAATATATGTCCTATTCAGGCGGGAAACAAATTTGTCTTCTTAATCCGCCTTTTCAAATTTAACCTCAAGGAAAGTGATGAAGCTGTAAATTTCGCTTTGAGAAAATGTCAATAATATCTAAAATTCATTAATATAAAGTCGTTTTACTTAAAAACAAACCCCCTTTTCTTCTTATCAAAATTTGAACTGGAAAATTAACTGTACAACACTGGCTGGAACAGCTGTTCTTGCGAGTTTTCCAAGGCGTGCACCCGAGTTGGTTACATCCTCTCCGGACTACGATGAGCGGCGGGATGATGCTCCCAAGGTTGTGGCGCCAGTGCGATGCCGCCTTCCTGCCCCGGATCAGGCAGGCCCTGGCCAGTGCTGGTGGCATCAGTCGGCACCTGGCCACGACGAGTGCCGAAAAGAGCACATCCGCCGACTTACGTGAGCGGCCGCACTGCAATGTGGGCACCATCGGGCATGTCGATCACGGCAAGACCACGCTGACCGCTGCCATTACCAAGGTTCAGGCACAGAAGGGCCTCGCGGAGTACCTGTCCTACGACCAGATCGATCGGGCGCCCGAGGAGAAGGCGCGTGGCATCACCATTAATGCGTGTCACATCGGCTATGCCACCACGGAGCGCACCTACGCCCACACCGACTGTCCGGGTCATGCGGATTACATAAAGGTAGCTAGATTGCCACACTTGGTGCACTTGTAAAGCTCTCTCTCTCTCCCCGTTGCAGAACATGATCTCGGGAGCGTCACAAATGGATGGCGCCATCCTGGTGGTGGCCGCCACCGATGGCCAGATGCCGCAGACCCGCGAACACCTGCTGCTGGCCAAGCAGGTGGGCGTCAAGCGTATCGTGGTCTTCATAAACAAGGCCGATTTGGTGGATCAGGAGGTGCTGGAGCTGGTGGAGATCGAGATGCGTGAGATGCTAAGCGACTTTGGCTTCGATGGGGTCAACAGCCCGGTGATTTGTGGCTCTGCCTTGCTGGCCCTTCGCGAGGATCAGTCCGAGTTTGGTGTGCCGTCCATTGAGAAGCTGCTGGAACACTGCGACGCGTATATACCGACGCCACAGCGTGACACCGCCTCTCCCTTCATCCTGCCCATCGACAATGCGTTCACGGTGCCCGGCCGCGGTACTGTCGTGGTGGGCACCATCAAACGTGGCACAATCCTCCGAAATGCCGATGCCGATCTTCTGGGCTTCAATCAGAATCTAAAGACGAGCATCAGCGACATTCAGATATTCCGGAAAAGTGTCCCGCAAGCTCTGGCCGGCGAGAATGTGGGCGCCTTGCTGCGTGGCATCAAGATCTCGGCGGTGGAGCGCGGCATGCTGCTGTGCGCGACGGGCAGCGAGGATATATCCAATCACTTTGAGGGCTCCATGTATCTGTTGTCCCGAGCCGAAGGCGGCCGCACCAAGCCAATGCTCTCCAAGTATATCCAGCAGCTTTTCAGTCAGACGTGGAATGTTCCAGCGCGCATAGATATAGGTGAGAAGGTAGTCCAAAGATTAAGATGTGAATATTAAATGTTGTTTTTCCGTAGTTCCCAGTGAAGCTATGCTGATGCCCGGCGAGCACTCCAAGGTGCGCGTGACCCTGTTAAGGAAAATGGTGATGACGCCGGGCCAGGCCTTCACCATCCGAGAGAATGGAGCCACGGTGGCTACGGGCATGATAAGCAAACGGTTCTCCTCCCTGGATTTACCCAAAAATAAGCTGTCCAAGGCTCTGGTGGATTGTTAACTTGCAAATACATAAATATATATTTGTACAAATTCACTAATTTCGGAATGTTGTTTCGTTAATATATCGTAAATATATATGTGTTTAGCCTTAGCCAACAATATTTATGGATTTCGCTAATCAATTTCGCATCTACAAATAACAAAAAGTTGCCTTAACTAAACAGAGAGAGAGAATGAGAATACATAAATAGTGATAGTGATTGCTTGGCTTCTTCGGTGTTTTCTCTTTAAATATGAGTCTTATGTGGCTATAATCTGTAGTTAAAGGCTCTAATTGCGGCAACAAAACGGCCTGGTTAAGTACATTTATATATATGCTCTAAGGTACAAGGTCACAAAAAGGCAAGGAATGCTCCGTTCTCATCGGGTTCGGGTTCGGGGAGTCTCACTCCCCCGCGGCACTGCACTGCTGCTTATTGCATTTCACATTTCAAAGGCGGGTTCGGTTCAAAACCTCTCCTAACTTTCACTTTCACTTCCACTAATTTTTGCTACAATTAAATCGTACAACAAATAAACGTAAACATGGTTGGCAACAAGGAACATGGAGGGACTCTCTAGGCGGAATGGACACGTAAGTAAACTAAGCAGGAACTCTACCTACACATAAGCCTCACATCGATTTCGTAATCGATCTTAGACAGACATCAGAGTACAAGTACATTATACATTATTAATTTTCTACAATCGTTATGCTCTTATCATAAAAAAAAGGACCGAATATCCTAGATCTTGGTGAGATACTCGTCTAGATTCAGATGCGACGGAAGTTCAATGTCCTCCAGCTTGATGTCACTGTACCGGAAGACCACCTTGAACGGCTGTATGAACTTCTGGTCAATGGTAAATTCGTCGCCATGGCTCTTTCGCTGCTAAAAGGGGGGAAAACATAGTTGGAATCATAAAAATATAACGATATTATGTGGTAAATATCAACCATTTGTCTGGCATTGAGTTCCGTGGTGAGTTTCATGAGGAAAACATTGGTTATTTCGCTTTCGTAGTCATCCAGCTTGTAGGACTTCATCACCTTGAGCACCTGGGCGGTGCTCAGCGACGTGCACAGATCGCAAATGGTCTGCACATCCTGCTCGCTTTTACGTGACTGCAGCAGCTGCGAGACTTGATTGAGCGGCGCCAGCGGTGCCAGAACTTCGTTGGACTGAAATAGTTTAGGTGAGAGTTAAGCCAGAAACTCTGTCTTCTAGCACGATTAACCTACCATCTTCTTACTGCGCACCCAATCCTCAATGCAGCCGATATTATAGCGTATGATCATGCCCGTCTCCCACATGCAAATGTCGCCGCGCAGCATCAGATAGTTGAGGGCCACGGCGCACACAAAGTACAGCAGTTGATTGAATATCTGCTCCGCATAGCAGTTGTCCAAACCAAAGTGCTGGAACTGCGTATAAAAGTGCTCCAGCTGACCAATCAGTTGCTTCCAGGCCGGACCGGCGCCGGCATGTTCCGGCGATGAAGCGGCCGCGGCAGCAGCTCCAATCGATGCCGTCCGACTGCGTATGCCATGCGCCTGGCGACCGCGCTGTATCTCGTCGTTGCTGAGTATTGCCGGCACTATCTTGGGGTCCAGCAGGCCCTGGATCTGCATGATCAGAGCCTGGTACAGATTCACAATCAAGTCCAGGATCACGCGACGATACTCGAAAAGATTGAAGTTCTTCAGCTGCTGCTGATTCTGTTTCTCGGTGTTCAGCTTCACATACTCCTCCACATCTCCATATTGCTTGAGGAGATTCAGCAGTCTAAAGAGGAATTTGGCTTTAGAAATTGGACCCAAGAAGGGATTAACCAAGGACTTACGTTATGGAGTTGACAAGCCAAATGACACGGTTCTCTATGGGATGCGGAGTTCGATGCATTTTCTTGATCTGTATCACAAACTTGCTCAGCAATTCGCGCACATCGTCGTCGGCATTGGTCAGATCGGTGTATCTTTTAAGAAGCAGAAAAGGATTCAAGGATTCCACTTTCGAAAAATGTTAAATCAAAACTCTCACCGAATGCACATAAAGATCAGGTAAGCGGGGAAGCCAGGCAGCAGGCCCACTGCCGTGCGCGGGGTCAGAGCGTGCAGCAAACGCTGCAGTATCTTGTCCAGATCGCTGCTGTGGAACTTCATCAGACCCAAGGGATTTTGTGACTTTTGCTTGGTCACCACGACGGCGCCCACGCTATCGCCGCTGCCGCCGTTCTGCTGCTGCTGCTGCTGCTGTTGCTTCATTTCCACCTCGAGCTTGTGCTCCAGCTCGCCGCCATCCTGGCGATAGGCCTTCAGCTTGGCACGGGCCAGCTTCAGTTCCTCCTGGACGAGCAGGCACTGGGCCACGGACTGCTGCAGCTCCCGTCGCAAATAGCGATCGTTATGCTTAAGGGTTTCCACATCCGCAGCTTCGAACTGATCGATGCTCTCGAATATAACCTTCTGCAGGTCATCCTTCTCGTTGGTCAGCCTCTCGATGACTTGTGTCATCTCCACAAGCTTGCTGTTATGCTCCTCCGTGATGGCCTCCAGCTCGGACTCCAGTTGGCTGCGGGAAAAAGGACACAAGTTAGACCTAGGAAAGCTCTTCCTTATTGGGAGAAACACTCACCGATTAATGAGCTTCTGCGCCTGCAGGGCCTCGCCCAGGACATGGATGTCGTTGCTTTCCGGGTTGATGGACTTCATAACCTGGCTCTGCTCCAGCAGGACCGCCTTCAGCTGGATGCACTCGTCGCGCCGCCTAAGGACCTCGGCTTGAAGAGCCGCATGCTGGGCTGTAAGGGGTAGAAAAGAGAGAGAGAGAGAGAGAGGCGGGTGGTGTCCCAATTGGGAGTCAGTAGGGATTCCACTTTGGTTCGCTAGAAGCGCGAGGTAGCGGTTACCATTGAGCTCGTTGATCTCAACACCGTGTTTGATGCTAGTTCGCAGCTGATCGTACTCGCTGCGCAGTTTCTCGTTCTCTACCTCAAGCTCGTAGACGCTGTGTAGGTTGGTGGTCAGTGGTGTGGAGCCATAACAGAGATGTGGACAAATGTATACACATGTTTGTGGTTTAATTAAGGCATCATGGGACATGGTCTCGAAGGAGGAGGAGGAGATGGAGGAGCTGTGGCAATGTCTCCTAAAAAGTACTCACCGATACGAATCCTCGCTGGGCTTGTGACGATTGGCCAGCTTCAGGTATTGCTCCTGCAGATACTTGCTCTTCTGCTTCTCCTCCTCGAGAACGGCGCGCAGTTTCATTACCAAAGTGGTCACATCGTTGGTGGCATCTGAAAATAATAATAGAAAGTCAAAACCAAAAGAAACTTCTCCCAATAGTTAACTTACAATTCTTGCTGAGCAGATCCGGCGGCCTGTTGATGTCGAGCGTGTTCTTGGCCGAGGCATAGCCCACATCCTCCTCGTTTTGGCTGGACGCATTGCTGCCGGTGCGCGCATGCAGCCGGAAGTTACCGGCCGTGAGGCGACTTAGCTCCTCCTTCAGCGTATAGTTCTCGTTCTCAATTACCTCCTTGTCCTTGATGGCACGCTGGTAGGCCTCGTTGAGCTCCTTGTTGTCCTCGGCCAGCATCCGGTCCTCTTGCGTGCGCTGACTCACCTCAGCGTTCTTGGCCAGCTCGATCATCTCGCTGATCTGGCGGCGCAGCTCCTCGTTCTCCGAGCACCAAGACTGCTTCTGGCTAATCCAATCCTCCTGCGCATGCCCGTTCTCCTCGAGCAGCTGCATCTTTTCATCGCGCTCCGCCTCCAGCTGCTTGTTGAGAGCCTCAATTAGCTTGTCCTTGTCTTGGCAGGCCGCCTTCAGGTTCTTCATGTCGCTCTCCAGCGTCTTCTTTAGCTCCAACTTCATTCTGCAAGGAAGAAAAGAGGAGTTAGGATCAGTTCCAAATATGTTCTTGTGAGCTTTGCTTTACTCACTTCAATACGCTGATTTCGCTGGTCTTGTGCTTCAGGTTGCTATTGTCGCGGTTGAGCTCGTCGATGCGCTGCTGCATGGATATGATCTTGTTCTCCAGCCCCATGTACTTGGCACTGATGTGCGAGATGGTCTTGGCCTCGGCCTTCATCCGCTTGAATTTGCGGCGGGCCAAGAACCGGCGTACCGCCGCCTGGCAAATGATAATGTCGCGTCGCCGCTTCTGATACGCTCGTCGCGCCAGAGCGCCGCGCACGAACCGCTGGATCTGCAGCGCCCGGTAGTTATCGCGCATCGCATAGAACTTCTTGCGGGCCAGCATGCCCCGTGCCAGGGTCTGTATGCCGAGGATTGAGTGGCGCAGGCGCAAAAATCGACGACGGCACAGCCAACCGCGGGCGTACTTCGACAGTATGAGACCTGCGCGAGCTTCGCGCATCTCTTGGACACGCTGGCGGGCCAGGAAGCCACGTGCACACCTCTGAATGCCACTGATCACCTTTCGCAGGCGCAGGAAACGCCGCCGGTAAATGAAGCGACGCACCACCGACTGGACAACCGTGATGTACTTCTTGCGCAGATTGGCTCGCACCTGTTCGAGGAAGGCCACCTGGCCGGCGCGGAAGAAGATCTGAGTGTTGCCAAAGCGGTACTTGTCCTCGTCCTGGATCCACTTCATCACAATGTTGCGGCACGACTGCTTCATGTCGTTCTTGTCGATTTTGGCGCGATGCGCCAGCAACTGGTAGCGCATATAAAAGTCCAGATAGAGCCAACGCGAGGGGAAACCCGCTGCCGAGATGCGCACCGTCTCCAGGACACCGCATGCCCTCAGCTGCTGAATGATCTTGGATGTCTCCCACTTGAAAGCAACCTTCTCATCGTTTGGCTGTGGGAATTAGTTACGTTTTTAGTGGTTTATTCAAGGGAGAGCCCTGAGCTTGAACCTCACCTTTATGCAGCGCACATAGTGCGGCGTTGTGGCGTGCAATGTGGATATGAGCGAGGCCAGACTTTCCTGGAACTGCGAGCCAACGGATTTCCGATGCTGCTTCGATGGCACCACCTTTTATTGTTTTGGGAATAGAAATGTGGTATTAGATTCTAAATATGGTTGAAAAGGACAAAATACACAGTACATTTTACATAGTTTAAGTGTTAAGTGTTAAATCACAATGAAAGCAAAACTAAACAAAAGCTGCCTTTAAATTAAGGGCTTCATGTTACACATTAAGAATAAACTACCTCGAAGATTCAAACAAAGCTATTAAAACTATTAACAATTTACATTTTAAAGCTAAGCAACGTTTGATTTCATTGTGATTCCTTTAAAAATCAAGTTGAAATCATCTATAAAACCAACTTAAAGATAAACATATAGGTCTTGGGTTAGTCATTGTGGCTAGTAGCATAAATTGTAAAAGTCTTTGGTAACTAACTCGTCGACGTGTTTCATTCATTTGCTGTACAGTTGGCCATGTTCCGAGGCGAGACGTTGGCGATGAGCGAGAATGGAAAATAGCGTATGGAAAATACAAATAGCAATAAGACAAGGTTTACAAATGGGCGAAAAAGTGGGGTGTATACAAAAGCAGGTCCAGGTCCAATGTGTCCAACCTTGGTACTCGATAACAAACCTGTTTCCGGCCAGCACTGATGACAACACGACCGCCCAAGGTTGAGGTTTTGGCTGTATCCACGCTCAGCGTATCAATCTCCTCGAGGGACATGACCTGCTTGACCAGCGACATGTTGGACTCGCACAGAACTAGGGTTAGCTCCTTGGAGACAGTGTCACGGTTCTTTTCCAAGAACCCGTTCACGTCATACTCAACAGTGTCCGAGAAATGTTTGATAAAGAAGCCTGAAGGAATGAAAAAAGGTTTAAAACAAGGACAGCACTGAAAGAAGCATACTTACTAGTGCTGCCAAAGCGCGGCTTCTCGAAATGCGGAAATTTACTGCACTTTTCGATGAGCTTGCCAGCCCAACTCTCGTCCGAGCCGCGAGGCATCTACAACACATCATATTTCATACATTAAAAGATGATAGAGACAACAAACCGAAGATAAATCTCACTCTACACTCCTCGTCGAGGAGATCCAGTACGCCCAGCCGCGACTCAATGAGATCAATGCACGGCTGATTGTCATAAAAGTCAATCATGGTCCAGGTGATGCCCTCCTTGAGGTACTCCTCTTGCTCCAGCTTGAAGACATGCTGATTGAACTGCTGCTGGAGCTTCTCGTTGGCATAGTTAATGCAGAACTGCTCAAACGAGTTCACCTCGAACGTTTCGAAGCCGTAGATATCGAGGACGCCAATGAAGCTGCACTGCTTGCTACCGTTGTTGAGGCTCT
This sequence comes from Drosophila punjabiensis, assembly GCA_008042585.1. NCBI lineage: Eukaryota > Metazoa > Arthropoda > Insecta > Diptera > Drosophilidae > Drosophila > Drosophila punjabiensis. The sequence goes on along the minus strand of VNJR01002738.1, from coordinate 59,266 downwards.
TGTTCAGCACACCGACAATGTACTGGAACAGTTTCGCGTAAATGTGCTTGGCCAGGGCGTCGCGCGCCGCCTGGGCCGCCTCAATGCTGTTCGGTATCAGTACATATTCATTGGCCGACTCTATCTTACGCATCAAAAGCCACCGGCGCAGATCCTCGGCGCTCACCCGCAGCAGATCGCCGGTGATCTGCAGGTGGATATCGTTGTGCTAAGAAAGGAATAAAAACTTGACTATATTCCAAGTTTATGTAAAGATTTAAAGGTGTTTTTCTCACGAATATCTCGCAGGAATCGGTGTCCTCCTCCTCACTGCCCTCGTTGAACTTCTTGGACACCTCGATGTTGCCCAAGTGCAGAATGCCAGCCAGAATCTTGACAATGTCTGCTATCTGCTGAATCGAGAAGCCCAGCACTGTCATGGCTTGGACAGTTTCGTTGAACTGATCCGCATCGGAGACTCTATCGATGTCCGGAGCACCGCCCATGTTTAGGAACTGGAACTTGTCCTGGTGATCTATCAAAGAATCATCGAAAATGGCTTTAGTTTTGGAATTAAAAAGCTAACACAAGGCTTACCCAGCACCAATTCCGGATACTTGGCCCGCGCTGAACACAACTGATAAAAGATGTGATAATTGCGCTCGCCCTGCGCCTGGTACACCACTCGCGACTTCTCCAGCAGGTAGGTGTGCATGGTGGCGCCTTGCAGGTACATCACGCCCATCTGATTGCGGAACAGCAGCTTGGTGAACTTGCCAAAGCGGGAGCTATTGTCGTTGCGCGTTGTCTTGGCATTGCCAAAGGCCTCCATGATCGGCGAAGATGCCAGCACCTTGCGCTCGACCTGCGTCTCCGACTCGGAACCGCCGACGGCGGCAAAGTAACGCATCGCATACTTGGCGGACACCGTCTTGCCCGCTCCCGACTCGCCGCTAACGATGATACTCAGGTTACAATTCTCGCGCTCCAGCTTCGTGTACGCCTCCTCGGCCAAGGCAAAGATGTGCGGCTCGAGATCGCCCATGGCATGGCCGCGATACGCCCGTATAATGCTCGGGCCGTAGAGCGGCATCTCGGCATACGGATTGATGGCCACCAAGATGATGCCGCAGTAGGTGTAGATAATCTGGCGCTCGCAGAAGCGGACACGCAGATTGTGCAACACCCCCGGCTCATGCAGGTAGGACAATGTGGTCAGATCGTTCTGTCCCACCAGAATGGCCGGATTGCGCAGGGGGGGCAGGTCGCTGCCATCGGCCTTCAGCTTCACCTCCTTCAGGCTGCCCGATTCCGTGCAGATCTTCAAGAAGCCGGCGCCCTTGCGGTAGCTCTCCTCCAACGTGGCGCTCTCCCACACATGCTCCGGATGTGTTATCCATATTTTGGCGCCCTACAAGTAGGATAGCAGAGGCGTTAATTGGTCAATTAGCATTTAACCCCAATCCCCGACGACTTGTGACACCTCCCTCCTCTGTTCCGCTTTGCTTTGCTTTCTATCTTTTACTTCTTGTTATCAGACCGAAAGTGTGATAAGCCCGCCGCCCCCTGTTGCGATAAGGCTGCTGAATCACCGCCAAACATATCTCCCGAGGGGAGACAGTCATCAATGGGAAGAAATCAGGGCTGAGAGCCATTGAAAGTGGAAGGGGAGAACACGAAGAACGGCAAATGGCACACAACACACACACATATGCATAAGCACAAGCACACACACACACGCGGAATCACGGTTATTGTTGCATTTTATATTGGCACCGACACCGCCGACACCGACACCCGCCGCCGCAATCTGCCACGATGCACTTGTGGGGCATCAATATATCCGAGACGATGGACGTGTAATACCTGCGCGTATAGCATCTCCTCGCTCGACATTTTTCCCGCTTCGCCTCCGTCTCCTGTCCGCTCCAGCTTGCAGCTCCTTCCTTCCTTCTCTTCTTCCACTCCTCGCGACGACAACTGTCACTGTGATGGTGGGCTCATAAATCCCGTTACTTTGTTTGTTTTCCCTTTCGGTGTTGTTTGCCCCTCTCTTGTTTTTGTTGACTTAACCCCGATTGCAGTGTTCTCTCTCTCTCTACATGACCATTCTGGCAGCCTTCTGTTTATTTTTGTTAACTAAAATTTGCGTGCCAAAAGTGGTTACAAATGGTAAAAATATTTTGAATTTAAGCTACTTCATTGGAATTCCAGGGCCCTGAAATTTACCAAATAAAAAAAAAGGAAAACAAACAAAACGTTCGTCTCTGACGTTTCTATTCTTACTGACGGGCTGACGGCTCCCCCGCCGCTTTTGTTGTTGGCCAAAGGGCAGGGTTGCCAAATGTCTGCGCTGTTTGGGCCCAGTTACCCAGAAAAGTCTGATTTGCTTTAAAAGCAGTATCATTACCAAGAAGAAGAGGCTAATGAACTATGAGCCTTAAACAATTACCCAATTTGTGTGGGAAAGTATGAAAAATAAGCCCCCAAATGTTTGGCGCGCAAGGCTGTGCGGCGTGTTGTCCAACACTGGCTACGTACCCACTGGCTGTCTGCAACACTGAACTCGGCTTCTGTCAGATTTTGCCGCGCTTTAACCCAGCGAGGCATAGTTTTCCAGCCACAACAGCTCCTGGTTTCGTGTTCAACAGAATCTACAAAATATACAGCAGCACTTTGATAATGTCGAGTCCCGCCCGTTCTCCCAGTGTCTCAGCCAAGCAGGGAGCTCGCACGCCTACTAGAGGTACGTTTTTAAGGCTGCCTTGTGTTTTTGTCGATCAACTTTTGATCTGTTGTCTCCTCTCCTGTTTCTGCAGGCATTGCGTCGCAGGATGTGGAGACGCCTATGCGCATGGGCCCCGGCCGGGCCGGTGCCCGGCCTTCGGACAACATTAGTTTACCGCCCACGTCGCCGGGTAACATCAGCTTGCCGGCCACAAGTCCGGCGCGAGGATTGGGTGCCAACATGAGCGAGATCGATCTGAGTTCGCCGCTTAACTACGGCACGCCCAGCTCTATGGGCTCCATCCGTACACCACGCTCGGGCATCCGTGGCACGCCGCTGCGCGCTCGTCCGGATATACGGACGGACAAGCGAATGCGCCAGGTGGCCATTGGCGGTGGTTCGGGGGTAAGTAGCTACCTAAAAATGCATTGAAATAGCAAACTAAATTCCCGGCTTCCTTACAGCTGGAACCCATCCCCGAGAAGGGTTCCGAGACCACAGATCCCGTCTCCGAATCCTCGCAAGCACCGCAGCTTGTGGTGTGGGGCACCAATGTGGTTGTCAGCCAGTGCAAGTCCAAGTTCAAGTCGTTTATACTGCGCTTCATCGATCCCAGCGCCGAGCAGGATGAAATCTCCGAGAATATCGATGTCAATCAGCCGCTTTATCTGCAGAAGCTGGAGGAGATTCATACCCTGGAGGAGCCCTATCTGAATCTCAATTGTGCCCATCTAAAGACCTTCGATGTGGACCTGTACCGCCAGTTGATCTGCTACCCCCAAGAGGTGATTCCCGGCTTCGATATGGCCATCAATGAGATGTTCTTCGAACGCTATCCAGCCGCCTTGCTGGAGCACCAGATCCAGGTGCGTCCCTTCAATGCGGACAAGACGCGCAATATGCGCTCCCTGAATCCCGAGGACATGGATCAATTGATCAGCATTAGCGGCATGGTCATCCGCTCCTCAAACGTCATACCCGAAATGCGCGAAGCCTTCTTCAGCTGCAACATCTGCTCCTTCAGCACCACCGTTGAGGTGGATCGCGGTCGCATTAACCAGCCGACTCTGTGCACCAATTGTAACACCAATCACTGCTTCCGTTTGATCCACAACCGTTCGGAGTTCACGGACAAGCAGCTCATCAAACTGCAGGAGTCGCCGGATGATATGGCCGCCGGCCAAACGCCCCACAACGTCCTGCTGTATGCCCACAACGATCTGGTGGACAAGGTGCAGCCTGGCGATCGTGTTACCGTCACGGGCATCTATCGTGCGACGCCGCTCAAGACCGGTGGCATCTCTTCAAGCGTGAAGAGCGTCTACAAGACCCATGTCGATGTCGTGCACTTCCGCAAGGTGGACAACAAGCGGCTTTACGAGGAAGAGGAGGGGTAAGCCTCGGGAAATTACCATTATTTATGACTCTTAACTCAAGATTTTTACTCTTTCCAGCAAGGATCACATTTTCCCACCGGAACGCATCGAACTCCTCCAGTTGCTGGCCAAGAAGCCCGACATTTACGATCGTTTGGCCCGAGCCATTGCTCCTTCGATTTACGAGAACGATGACATCAAGAAGGGCATCCTGCTGCAGCTATTTGGTGGCACCAAGAAGAAGCACGCTACGCTGGGCCGGCAGAACTTTAGGTCCGAGATTCACTTGCTGCTGTGCGGTGATCCCGGCACATCCAAGTCCCAGATGCTGCAGTATGTGTACAATCTGGTACCTAGATCGCAGTACACCTCGGGTCGCGGCTCCTCGGCTGTGGGCCTGACGGCCTATGTGACCAAGGATCCAGAGACTCGGCAATTGGTCCTGCAAACGTGAGTTATCTTTTATATAATCTTGAATTATATGCTCAAAGTTTTCGTATTTGCAGTGGCGCTCTGGTTTTGGCCGACAATGGTGTCTGTTGCATCGACGAGTTCGACAAGATGAACGACTCGACGCGCAGCGTGCTCCACGAGGTGATGGAACAGCAAACGTTGAGCATTGCCAAGGCCGGCATCATTTGCCAGTTGAATGCTCGCACCTCAATCCTGGCAGCCGCAAATCCCGCCGAGTCACAGTGGAACAAGCGCAAGAACATTATCGATAACGTCCAGCTGCCGCACACTCTGCTCTCTCGCTTCGATCTGATCTTCTTGGTCCTGGATCCGCAGGATGAGGTCTTCGACAAGCGTCTGGCCAGTCACTTGGTCTCGCTTTACTATGTCACCCGTCACGAGGAGGAGGATACTATGTTTGTAAGTTATGCTAAGGCTAAGGATTAATGATCAGACCTTCTAAAAAATACTTATTTGCCAGGACATGAGTGTCTTGCGCGACTACATAGCCTACGCCCGGGAGCATCTATCGCCCACGCTGTCCGATGAGGCCCAGCAGCGTCTGATTCAGGCCTATGTGGACATGCGCAAGGTGGGCGCTGGTCGTGGCCAGATCTCGGCCTATCCCCGCCAGCTGGAGAGTCTTATACGTTTGTCGGAGGCTCATGCCAAGGTGCGGCTCAGCAACGAGGTGGAGTTGCTGGACGTTGAGGAGGCTTGGCGTCTGCATCGCGAGGCCCTGAAGCAGTCGGCCACGGATCCGCTGTCCGGCAAAATCGATGTGGGCATCCTCACCACTGGCTTATCAACAGCAGCGAGGAAGAAGCGCGCCGATCTGGTGGCGGCCATCAAGGAGAACTTGAAGAAGAAGGGCAAGGTGCCCACGGTTCCCTATCAAAAGTTGTTCAAGGAGATCAAGGAAGGATCCCAAATTGTGAGTGTCTCTCAAAAAAGTAATTGTTTTTCGTTGTTTATTAATTATTTGATGAATTTCAGTTGATAACGCGGGAACAATTCGAGGATGCGCTGAAGGAAGTGCAGGATGAAGGCGCCATTGTGGTCATGGGCAAAAATACCATTCGTATTTGTTAAATGAATCATATTTATCTCATTTGTCACTATTAACTCATTCATTCCTATTATTAAGAGCAATTTACAAGATGTGTTTTTGAATAAAAAAGAAAAGTTTGCCTAATTTTCTTTGGTTTTATGGGTTTTTGGGTTTATTTTTGTTAATTTTCAAGTTATATTACAAAATAAAATATAGCAAGATAAACCATTTAATGTTTAAATAACATTAAAAGCAACTAAAATAAATATTAATTATAATTATTAAAAAGAAATAAAAACTAGAAACATTAGAAACCAGTGTGACCATGTCACATTTTCAAACTCTGGTATTTTCAGCACATCGAGCCACACTAGAGTGAAGATATTTTGGCGCTCTGGCCGCTGTCACACTGCGTGTAGGGAAAATGATGGAGTCCGGGAAATCTTCGGAGCACTCTCTGCACAGCGCATCCGAGACGTCGGCGGACTCCGGCAGCCAGCCCCACAGCGACGCATCCACAATGTCATCGTTAACGCCCACGAAGCGGGAGCGTGAGCGCCGCAAATCGCCGGCAACCAGTTCGGACAACACAAGCACCAGCGTCCAGCCGCCCATGTCGCCGACATCCTCGGTGGCGGACACCACCTTTGAGCCCACCATCGATATGATGGTCAATGACTTTGATGACGAGGCCACTTTGAACGAGGAGGAGGCCCTGGCCGATCAGGAGGCACACAGCGCCGAGGATGAGATAGCCACGCTGCGCGAGGAGAGCGAGATGCCCATCGAGGAGCTGTTGGCCAAGTACGGTGGTGGCGGCATGGCCTCCTCGCCGGCAGTTAGTAGTTCAAATCGTTCGGGCAGCTCCTCGCGAAGGGGGCGTCGTGCCACCAAGCGGCAGTACCAGGAGCTGGACACAGAGACGGCAAACACGTCAGCCTCGGGCGTTTCCTCGTACTCAGAGAAAGCAAACAACGACTGCGAACCAGAGCAGCTGCCAAGAAAGGAGGATGAGTCAGTGCTGGGAACAGGAGAAGCTTCCATGGATACTGATGATACGATGCAGCCGCTGCCGGCACCGTCGTCTGAAGGAGGCACCAGAAAGCAGCACCGCTCGCACTTGCTCGATCTGTATCCGGAGGAATCCTTTGCAGATCTGGCAACCTCTAGCGCCGAGGACGTTAAACGATGTAGGTTTGAATCTATAGAAGATTGGGAGGGAATCACTGACTCCTAATATGTAATTTGCAGTTACACCGCTGCAGACGCTATTCGACGAAGTGGAGGCCGACGAGGAGGAGGAGGACAGCGAGTCGGAGTCGATGGACGATGCCAGAAAGATCATAATGGTGGGCAACGACTATCAGGCGGAGATACCCGAGGGTCTCTCGCAATATGGCGACATATTGCCGTACGAGAACGAGGATCAGTTGATCTGGGAGCCCAGCCAGGTCAGTGAACGCGAAGTGGAGGATTATCTGGCCAAGATTCAGGAAACGCGAGCCATAGTACCGCCCGAGGAGGGCATCGACGCCTTGGCAGGTGATGAAACTTCTGCAGCAGCGATAACTGCAGGCGAGGCTGCTCCACCAGTGGCTGCTGCTCCCGCTCCTCCTCCGGCCACGCCTCCTAGGCCGCTGGCAGTGGGCCAGGATCAGGATCAGTCTGTGGTAAAGGACAACGAACAGGCGCTACATCTGCTCGTCCAGTGCGGCTACGATTTCAAGGAGGCGCTGCGTCGCAAGCGCATGAACGTTTTGCCTCTAACTAGCGACACCATGAGCAGCTGGTCGGAGGACGAGTGCCTAAAGTTCGAGGAGGGCATCCATAAGTTTGGCAAGGACTTCCTCCAGATACGACAGAACCAGGTAAAGCACCGTCCATCGCCCCAGTAAGTAATCTGTGTGTCTGCGATGATCGTTGGGCTCTTTCAGGTCCGCACGCGAACCATGCGCGAACTGGTCCACTTTTACTATCTGTGGAAGAAGAGCGAGCGGCGGGACCAGAGCTTTGCCCTGAACGACACCATCGACCACATGGACGTCTTTATCAATGAGGCGGGCGCTGGAAATGGGAATGGCAATGGGATTGGCAACGGCACCACCGGTAATAGTAATGGCAGCTGCTCCCCGCACAGCAGCAATGGCCACAGTAATGGCGAGCTTGGCTTGGCTTTGGATAAAGATCCCGGCGTTAGTCCACGAAAGTCCGCCTCTAAGAACTATTCCATTATGACGGGAGGCCAAGCGGCTGCGACGCCACAATCAAGTGGCAATCGCAAGCGTGGCACATCCGCCTCGCTGCAGCTGGAGGACGAGGACAACAACGTCGAGGTGGAACCAAATCTGGCTGCTGTGTGAAGGACGATCATGCCATCATCATCATCATCATCACCATCACGATCATTACCGGGCGCAGGCGCTGGACCGGGGAACATGACCATTACCATTCATTATAAATATGCATACTGTACGTGTAGAGTAAAGCCCATATGTCTAAAACATATATATTCCAGATTCTTATATCGACACATCTCTCAAAAGGCCCGTACATGAATTTCTTTATTGTTAAGCGTGTGTGTTTGTGATTCGTGTATTTGTTACATGTTCATGTGTGGATTCCGGAACCAAGTACTTATCGCTTGCATAAGATACTATCTAAGGTACATATATATTTTCGCTCAATCCTTGAGTTTCGTTAACTGTCAATAAACGTAATCCGTGTGTATGTAAATCTGTAAATGTATATATTCTTTAGCAAAAAGTTACAATGCTTAAATGGGTAAATATATTCAAAATAATTTCAGATATTTTCTAAAAAAAAGTTTTTTTTTAAGAAATATCGAACTTTGGACTCATAGCATAGTTTTCTGTAATTTGTAGTATATTTCAGGTTAATATTTCCAATTTAAGCTGACAAATTTATTATTTATTTTATTCTTTAAAAAACCTTTAAACGAAAAATCCTATCTTTTAAGTCGTAACCTCAAATAATCCTTTGAAAAGAAAATATATATATATGTATACCCTTGCAGGGTAATATAATGTCAGTCAGAAGTTAGCAACGCAGTGAAGGAGTCATCTCCGACCCTTTAAAGTATATATATTCTTGATAAGCATCAACAGTCGAGTCGATCTAGCCATGTCCGTCTGTCCGATTATACGCAAACTAGTCCCTCAGTTTTGAAGCTATCTTAATGAAACTTTGTAGTTAGTCTTCTATATACTCTCACTCGTATATAAGTCGGAACGAGCCGGATCGGTCAACTATATCATATAGCTGCCATACAACCGATCCGTAAATTTGTTGAAAAAAAATTATAACTTCACTGTTTTTTAACATATCTTGATCATTTCTCGGTTATAAGCTTTATATATTATTTCAAATTTTCTGATTTAATTTTATAAAAATCGGACTACTATATCATTTAGCTGCCATAGGAACGGTAGGGAAAAATTTAAGGAAAAAATGGTAACTTTGCCAGTTTTCAAAATAACTTCATCTACTTTGAGATACAAGCATTATATATTTTTTTAGAATTTTGTTTTTAATTTCATAAAAATCGGACGACTATATGTGGAGAAAAATTACATAAAAAAATGCCTTATGCGTCACCTTTGATCCTTGTGAAGCAAAAGTCTGGTGAAATTTACCTTTTCTCCTTATTGAAGATTGCTTCGAATATTTGAAAGGGAAATATTATGTTTCAGTGATTGATTTTAAAAGTGGATTTCATCAAATAGAGCTCAAAGATAAATCCGTGCCGTATATGGCATTTGTTACGCCTCAAGAACAGATGGCTTGGCCTGTGGAATTCCGTTAAAAACGACCGGATTGCTAGCCAGAACCGGTCCCCGTACATTTTCTGTATGTATGCCTTTGCATGCGAGATCTTTTTCCACAGTTTTCTTCGCCAAAAGGTTCTTGAAAATGGCCAATTACGGTGTTGGATTCCTCTTATTGGCCAGCTATGTAAGTGTATGTGTTTGTATGTATATATGTATGTATTTGCGGCGAGGATCAAATGTCAAGCTGGAAAGAGGAGAAGCCCAACCGCAAGGCAAAGCTGCCGATCTGATAAAAGAAACCCCCGATCGCCAATTCTCGTATCTGCTTCACTTGCATTTTCGCTGGAGCGGCAAGAGGAGGATGAGACTTGCCCCGAAACGTGCAAGCTAGGCGGATACATACAGACAACGGATACAGGGGAGACATCGTATGTACATACATACGTACATCCATGCATACAAAAAGAAGAAGGCCCCAGGTTCCAGGCTCACGATCGTGACGAAGTTTCCAGCTGGAGCTTTTGTTTCCATATAACACACACACTCACACAGGCAGGCGGCACACTCACTCACTCGTTCTCTCTTTTCCGCCAGTGCTCCCAGTGGCGTGGCGTGGCGTGAATTTTTTACGTTCACTCCAGCTCCATTTCCATTTCCATGCCAGGCCACCAGCCGCCAGCCGACCGTAGTAAAATCCAGTTTTGATAAAAATAAACAAAAGTACGCTACACCGCGCATACACCATGCGCTACACTGCCCAAGTCCAGGCATTTAAGGCAGGCTTTTGGCCTGAACAAGGATATTCTCTCCCCTCCACACATACACACACTCTGGGGGGAAAGAAGAGCTTGATTAGAGGGACACGACAGGTGCCAAGGGGCGACATGATCGCTCAAGTCGATGCGATACGCGTGTCAGATGCTCTTACTGCCTTTTTGGCAGAGCATATTGGATTCGTTACGGCGGGCACTGAAGCGACGGCGAAGTTAACAACCGTAAAGCGCGCAAATACGACACAAGCAGTGAGTTGCGTTGCGGCCAGCGGAAGCTTTACATCCGGATAATATTGCCAGGCAGAGACCGACCGACCAGAGACAGAGACAGAGACGGCTTTAGTTCTGCGCTGCTTCTTCTCGCTCCTCGGTTCGTGGCAAAGCCTGTTGCTGCGGCGGCCTCTGCTGTTGCTTGAGCCGCTCTCTCCTCGCCGGTTCTCTTTTGGCACCGCCTTCGCCTTGCCGTCGCCTAAAAGGCACGTAAACTGGTTCCCCGTACAACACTCGCGTGGTCGTGGTCGTGGTCGCGCTCGCCCGCCCGTATTTTTTCGTATTTTCAGTGCTGACTGAGCGCTTGAGCTGCGCGAGTCGCTTGCTGGGAAATACGGAACGGAATTGGAATCGGATAGTCATCGAACTCGGAGCTGGCCTGGGATCGCTCATGGAGCTGGGCTACAATGCGTCATCGTCAGCGGCGGTGGCGGCCTCGGCCGTCTCCGCGGCCACCTTTGCCTTCACCAACACCGCCAAGCTGCCCATTGAGACGGTGAAGCGCCTAATTGCCGCCGTCTCCCGTCGCCCCATGTTGTGGCTGCGAAACAATGCCAATGGGCAGAAGCGCAGCGACATCACGCCCATATGGTTTGAGGTGGGCCAGGATGTGAATCTTCCCGGTGAGTAATTGCAGAGATCTCTCAAAAAGCTAGTGGCTATAACAGCATGTTCCCCTTTCCCGCAGCTGACATCTGCCGCATCAAGTGGGGCCACCTGAGGGACAACTTTCGCAAGGTGTACATCCGCAATAACCTGTCCAATGAGACGCCCTCGTCGTGGCGCTTCTACAACGACATGCGCTTCATGGAGCCCGCCGTCCATGAGAATATCATGCGACAGACGCGAAACAGTAAGAAACATGCGCCAGGACACTGGTCGGAGAATAATAATGTCCTGGGCGTGGACAAGTATGACTCCATGCCCCTGGTGGCCACGGAGCCCATCTGTGAACTGAGCGACAGCTACGACTCGGAGCTGCATCAGCCGAGCTTCTCGGACATTAGCTCCTTCTTCGAGGACCGCGATTGTCAGCCACCGGACAGCAAGCGGGTCAAGCTGGAGCCGCAGCACCACACTGATCAGGAGGAAATGTCTGGCGTGGGAGAGGACGCCGAGGAAGAGGAGGATGACGATGACTTTGACGAGGACGCTGCCTCGGAGAATCAAGAGGAGGAGCGTGGCAAGCGGGTGGAGCAGTCCAATCCTAACGTTTTCACCATCGAAGTGCTGGACGACGACGATGAGGAAATGGAGCAGGCCAAGATGAAGACCAGTCACACCAATAATAACAACAACAACAGTACTAGCAACACCTCCTCCAGCCGTAGTCTGAGTCATAGCCTGAAAAGCGAGCCGGATGTGAAGGCCCCCGGATCATCCACGTCGCAGTCCCCAAAGGCGACAGATCTGCCCTTCAAGTACATCAGCATGGATGCCACCACCAATACAGAGCCCACCGGCGGTGATCTGCAGGACGAGGCGGACCGGATGTTCCTGCTCAGCCTGATGCCCTTCCTCCAGCGCCTCGACGAGCGCCGGCGGCTGCGCGTGCGCCAGAAGCTGCAAAATGTCCTCATCGAGGAGCTGGAGTTTGGCTGATCCAGTGATTCATTGATGCCGGGAATGGGGATGATGTGTACGTTATAAGCTTAGCTTACAGTATTATAAGAACGCGACTGACTAATCCGTGGATCTGCATACATTCGTAGCATGTAATCAGTATTCCGGCACAAAAACACATACATACATACACTTGAATACATCCCATTTAGCCTGTAGCCTCTAGTGCGTACATACTTACATACATACATACATACCTTCGTTTTTAAATAGACGATCGAGAAATACCAGCGTAATTACTTGTTGTCTTCTCCACAGGATAACCATATTGGCCCTACCTGTGGCCGTCGCATTCCGGCGCACCTGCGCATTTTACCTGCTCGCTTGGCTCATGGCCGCCCGCCCGCCCGCCAGCAGTTTCCAGTTCCATTTGCCCAGTTGCTCGTTTCCATTCCCCGTTCCGCGTTCCCAATTATCCACGGCAATGGCTTGTAGATAATTTCCTTTGAAATTTCTCTCAGTGCAAAACAAGTTCCTTAAGGGTGTGTATGCCTCCTGCAGCAACAACAAAATACGCGCCACCGGTCTCATCGTCATCCGGTGGTGCCTCTCTCCCCGTCCCTTCTCCCAGCATTTCAAATCTCCGCTCCAACGTTTATTCCCATTTTCCGCATTTTCGCGCCACATGCGCCGTTAATGTAAGTGGCTCTCTCTTGCTCTCTGCCGCTCAGCGCTCTCTTAGCTGCTCAGTTTCTCCGTTTGGGTGGAAAAGCATAATTGGAAGTCGACTTTTGAATGCCCTAATTGGAAAATGTTGCAAGTCGGAAAATTCCGGGGAAAATTTGAATGAATTTGAATGGATCATCTACTCATTACCTAATAGATGTGACAAAAACACTGATCCATATTTTATTTTAAAACAATTCCACAAAAATCAATTGCATTAATAAATTTTTTATTTTGTTATCGAGTTCGTGGCAGTGTGACCAGGTTCCGCCTATGCCCAATACTCTCACCAAGGCAGGGGTGGAATAACAAAAACAACAACGGCAAGCCAGAAGGGCGTCGAGAGAGCAGCAACAAAAAGAGAGAGTAAAAGAGACAAGCAGCAGCAGCGCATGAACATGAGTTTTGCAGTTTGATGGTTAAATGCGTGCGTGAAGGTTGAAGAATTCGAGCCGATTTCGAGTCCTAGTCCTCGCCACAATAAGTGGGTCAGAATTGGAAGCGTTCGATTAAGCCAAACAAACCTGAAGCCGAAACACGCCCGCCAAAGTAAATAAAACAGGAGACGCGCCAAAGCTCCACACACACACGCACATAATAAGGGCAATTGTTCACGGCTTTTAATTGCAGGAGGAAAGTGCACGAGGTGGTACCACAACTTACGCAGATAGATACGCCGCAGAGCCGGGGAAAATGTAAACAATTTGTAAACAATAACAACAACGATAGACGTTTTCCAAAGATTTCGATAGCTTTCTACATCGATCAAACACACGCATGAGATAAACGAATAAGAACGGACGGAGAAAGCAACGGCAAGCAAAGTGACGACTATGGGATACCCAGTGATCGCGAACCGTGCATGAATTTGACAAGTGAGTGATGAACGAACGCAGTTTTAAGCAATTTAAATTGGTGGAGAAAAATAAGATGGATTTTGGTTGCATTGTGGCCAGAGAAGCTAAAAAAATTGGTGGTAAATATTTCCGTGTGTGATGAAACCAATATACCCTTTCAAGCACCCTAGCCAAAGTCGGACGCCATTATCCTATTAGCTGTTGCGATGAGCCTGTTGGATCTTTTAATCAGTGGATTCGATTGTTTAGGGCTAAAAAGCAGTGCATTTTGGTAAACTTCTGCCACGACCCTCTTTTCCGTTGGCTGCATTTTACTGCAGTTCTTTGCGGCATAAGTGAAAATAAATAGAAGATAAAAATGTGCATGCGAGCATACACACATACATATGTACATAAATATGTACGTGCTGTCCAAGGAGAGAGAGAGAGGGAGAGCGTGCATGAAAGCAGAGAGCGGAAGGAGAGAGTCAGAGCGACATTTTAGGAGCGCGCGCGCGCATCAAAATCAAAAAACTAACTGTGTGAGATACATTTGAGTTTATTATTTTTTTGTTTAGGCCTCATGATGATGATGATGATGATGTATAAAGCAACAGAGGCAGCGAGAGAGCATTGAGATTGAGCGTGTTATGTTGTGTTTTTGGTTTCGGTGTCGCTTTCGGATGTATCTTCTTCCTCAGGAATACACGAATGTCGGGAGCGAACGAACGGACACGCATAAAATAAGAACTCTCTGGAAGAAAACACATTTGTATTTCGCCTCGCGAAAATCCGCTGAAAATCAAAACGAAAACCGCATCAAATTCTAACCGAATCAAATACGAAATCGAATCAATTAGTGAAAAAAACAACGGATAAGGGAAAACGAGAAAAACAAACGGTATAAACTTCAAAACAACAACAATAAGAGCGCGGATATAACGGCGACTTGCATGCGGCTGCTAAAAAAGGTGTGTACGGGAAAGAGATGCAGCTACTGGGGCGTTGCAAGAGAGGAACTATCAACGGAAAATAAATAAATAAACTTTGAATTTTCGAAGGCAAAAATGTATTGATTTTCTGCAAGTCAAGGAAAGAAGAAGAAGATTTCGCAAAAGATTCCTCTCAACTTTTCCCCCTGCCTTGTTTTTTTTTTTTTTTTTTTTTTTTTTTTTTTTTTTTGTCTTTTGGTGTGTCAAAATATACATACACAGAAATATACAAATATACACGATTTTTGCGCCGCAGAAACCACCTACAAACGGACATGTAGAGAAACTTGTGTGTAAATACAACCCTCGTCCTCATCCCCCGTTATAATTTGCGTCGTAGTCGTTGTATCCTCGCCTGCACGTTCACAGAAACCCACACACGCGCACAAGTACGTGTACCGATGATGTGTCTGTGTGTATGTTCGAAAGGACTTTAACTTCTTGGTCGTGTTTTTTTCCACGTCCTGCGACTCGGAGACAGCAGACCAGTTTCAATGGAAAACGTTCAAGGGTGACAAGGGTAGTTTAGCCACTGCCTCCTCCTTCTCCTTTTTCTGCTTCTCCTCCTCCTTTTCGTCCTGTTCCTGCTCTTATCCTTGTTGTTGTTGTTGTTGTTGTTCTTGCTGCCGCTGTCTACACGGTTCGAAAATATCCTTGAATTGCATTCATTGCCTAAGGGCGTCGCATTGTTATGTTATGAAAAAGGGGATCAAAGTAGGGTTCCAAGTATTGATTGCAGGATTCGTCAGGATTCATCATCAGGATTCATTCGTTTTCTTTCGATGAAATTATTAGAAATCTAAACCAATGAAACAACCTATATTTTAGTTACTTAAGTTCTTAAATAGGATGCATAATTTGCTTTACTTTCTGAAAAGGTTTTAAAAAAATAGGGTCCTGATATATTTTACACTGTAAACTGCTAAAAATTGGGATTCGGAGATTTAATTTCATCACTTTTGTAATTATTAGAAATCTTTTTATATTCAAAGGAATTTATAAAAGTTCACGTTTTGTTTTCTTAAAGATTTTGATGAACAAATCCACCATACATTAACAATCCTTTTCCTAACACCACCCCAAAGGTAAAGTTGCATATGATTATCTGAATATGAAATACATTCACAGAAACAAACGCAGAGTTAATAAATTCATTTGATCCTTTTATGTTTGAAGAAAACTCCTGTTTTTCTTAAAAAACCCCCAACCACTCGCCAACCCTTTACCACCTTCCCAGGTTAACATTAAGCCAAGTCTGCCAGAATAACTGGGATTCGTCTCTAGGCCCACCCTTGAAGTTAGGCTATAAATTAACTCGAATTACCCGAAATCAGGATGACTGAGGAACACGTTCGGTCGTTCGTTTGGGTCATCAAGTTTTCGGCGGAGTGTACAAGAAGCCGTCGTCGTCGCCTCGAAATCCTGCTCCTGCTGGAGGGGATGAAAGTCGGTCGGTCGGCTTGGTTGATTGGGCGTACGGTTGCTCGACGTCTTGAAGATGGCAACCAGTTTTGTCCGTTTGTTTCTATTACGACTTTCTCCCTTACCCCTTGGCCGGAAAAGTCGCTTGCGCACTGCAGACGACGGAGTGAGGTTGTGGTGGTGGGTGGGTGGAAATGCTGGGGTTACGCTTTAACTACGCGATAAGGTGGAGTGTGCTCCACCGGGGGTGGGTTCTCGTACTCTAATCCCAGCCCAGCGCCGTCCTGTACAGTTTGTTTTCCTTCGGTTCGAGGTTCGAGGGCAGCAGGAGAAGCAGGGAATTTCCAAGCTCTGGGATCTGGGTTACAAAAAAGTGAGGTATATAGATACAGCCGAAGTACAGCCAGATTACCAAGAATTGCGCGCGAAAAGTTGGCCATTTTGGCTCATAAATTTAGAGGAAATGCGTGGCTGATTTTGAAATTCTAGGATTTCAGGATTGTGCGTCTTCTCGATACAAAAAGATACACACACACACACACACACACACAGACGCACAAATCTGACCTGCTGCGGCTGTGCTCGCGCCACACAGCTGCCACTCCTCGGGTTGCATTGCATTTTCCTCGGATTCGGGGACGGGCCTGCTTAAAGGATCAAGGGTCGGGGGTAAGGGGATTTTCCTTGCTACCTAAGACGCTGCAAGATGCAGCTGCAGCTGCATGCCTGCTTTGGGACTACTTAATGCAGCACCTTTTCCCTGGCCAATTTAGTTAGCTGTTACCCCTCGGCAACCGACAACGTATCATCGCGCGCGTTCCAAACGCTGTTTAGAAAACAGAACCGATAGATCCTGGCTTTAGCTTTCACACAAACAAAAAATCCTTTGAAAGTTCTTTTACGAAAAACTCTTGCTCACCTTTATAGCAGAAAAGCGCCTTTGCATCGACGACGACTGCCGCCTTGTGCTATAGAAACGTGATCTCACCACCAACATTACTCTTATGATGGAACTCTTGTCAAACAATTCGGTTCCGCAACAAATGGCCAGCAGCAATGCGCCGAGCGCCAATGGCGTGGCCAACTCCTCCTCAACGGCCAATGGCAGTGGCGGCGGCAGCGTTAGCAGCAATGCCAGCAACTCCTCCGAGCGGCTGCTGGCGGGCATCCTTGATAGCTTTCCCGCCTGGGATCTCAATGTGGGGATGCTCTCGAATGTGAATCAGAGGTGAGTGTGCTTACTTAAGCCAACTAAATGACAAATAACCACCAAGTTAAATAATTGTTCACAGCTCGCCACCACGAACGGACTTTTTTATCAACAATTTCTTGGGCGGCCTGGAAACGCACGGCGACTTCAGCATAGGTCCCATCGGCAGCGGTGCACGCAGCAATCCAAAGATGTCACCCGAATCATCCAATAACTCGAGCATTAGCTGCGGCTGGTGCGAGGTGAGTGCCTCGATACGCTGCTTGGAGTGCAACGAGTTCATGTGCAACGACTGCCTAAGGGAGCACCGGAACAGTCCTCTCTCCTCCAACCATTCGATCGTCTCCCTACCGACGCCCATTGGAGCCTCGCCCACGGGCGGTAGCTCCGCCAATGTCCATACACCGCCCAGCGGCAACTTCATTTGTGACATACACAACGAGATGCTGCGCTACGTGTGCGATTACTGCCGCAAGCTGGTGTGCCAATGCTGCACCCTGCACGAGCACAAGGAGCACAGCTATGCGTCCATTCAGAGCTTCATGGTCGGGTCCAAGGAGAAGCTGGAGGGCGCCATCGAGAGCAGCCAGGTGGGGACACGCTGCATAAAGAGCAGTATTGACAAGGCGCTGGCCTTCATCCGGCTAATCGAGCGCAACTGCAGCGAGCTGAGTGACAATATACGCAAGGCCTTCCGACAGTTCATCATTGCCATCGAGGATCGTGAGCGTTTCCTGCTCGACTTTGTGGAGAAGCTGCGCCAGCGCCGACTTGCCATTCTGCACGATCAGATGGCGGGCCTGAAGTCGGCCCTCGCCGGTCTCTCCGAAACCTCCGACATGCTCAGCAAAGTTGCGGACAACGCCTGCAATATGGACCAAATTGAGATTGCCATGAAGTTGACCAATGGCCAGCGACAGATGGAGCAGTTTGCCGGCATCTACAAGGATTTACAGCCCAAGCAGGAGGTCTTTGCCTTCGCTCCACCCGACTACAGTCTGCTGCAGGACATTCGCAACCAGGGCGGCGTCATTCTGGTGGACGACAAGAATATGCCCATCGTCTCCAGCAGCAATGGCATTGTCCCGAGCGTCTCCAGCGTGAGTGCCGTCGCTGCCGCTGCCGCCTCTGTGGGCGTTGGTGTGGGCCCTGTCGGCGGTGGTGTTGGCAACGTGGGCGTCGGCAATGGAATGGACATGGCCTTTGGCATGAATCTGCCTAACAATCCCCTAAGTGTGGCCTCCACAAATGTCCGACGTCCCCTGCTGCGCGACAACAGTTTCCGTATCCCGTCACCCATCATGCAGCCCCGCGGAGGCAGCGCCTGTGGCATGTCCAGTGCCGCTCTGGACTGGGAGCTCAATGGATTGCGCAGCTCGCCGGGACTGCACTTCAGTGCGCCGCGAACGACTCAAGCGATTCCCGGTTGCATGGATCTGGTCAAAGTGCGTAACTCAAATGCCCTGTCGCTGTCTTTTGCCACCGAGGGCCATGAGGATGGACAGGTTAGCCGGCCATGGGGTCTGTGCGTGGACAAGATGGGCCATGTACTGGTCTCGGATCGTCGCAATAATCGCGTTCAGGTCTTTAATCCCGACGGCTCCCTGAAGTTCAAGTTTGGTCGCAAGGGCGTGGGCAATGGCGAGTTCGATCTGCCCGCCGGCATCTGTGTGGACGTGGATAATCGCATCATAGTGGTGGACAAGGACAACCATCGCGTGCAGATCTTCACTGCCAGCGGCGTCTTCCTACTCAAGTTTGGCAGCTATGGCAAGGAGTATGGGCAATTCCAGTATCCGTGGGATGTGGCTGTGAATTCTCGCCGCCAGATCGTGGTCACCGACTCGCGCAATCATCGCATCCAGCAGTTTGACTCTGAAGGTCGCTTCATCCGCCAGATAGTGTTCGACAACCATGGGCAGACCAAGGGCATCGCCTCGCCGCGAGGCGTCTGCTACACGCCCACGGGCAACATAATAGTGTCTGACTTTGACAACCACTGCCTCTACCTGATTGATCCAGACATTAACGATGTGAGTTTGCGTTTCTCTATCACTTGATTTCGTTACTAATTCTCGATTTCTCTGGTTTCCAGATCCTGTCCGTCAAGGGACACGAGGGCTCGGGCTTCCACGAGTTCAATCGGCCATCGGGCCTGTGCTGTGACGACGAGGGCCGCATTATAGTGGCCGATTCCAAGAATCAACGCATCCTGGTCTTTAATCAGAACCTGGACTTTATGTGGGATGTAAGTTTAAGGTTTTGTGAGTCTAAGAAACATCCACTAATCACTTCTTTCACAGATTGAGGTGCGTCCCTCAATAAATCCGCTAATGCCGCCGACGCTGGACGAGAAGGATCGAACCTGCGATGTTGCCCTTATGCCAGACGGTCGCATTGTATTCCTCATTGAACTGTCGCCAGACTCCAAGGAAGGGTCTAACCCTTACAAGCGGTTTGTGCACGTATTCTAAGGTTAGGTTAGCGAGTGCCGATCTTTTTTAGACCATTTACACACAACAAACACACACACACACAGGAGCTAAGATCAGATTAAAAAAAAAAGGAACAAAGAACAGGAGCCGTTATGCGAAAAGGGATAAAAATGAGTAGGAGAAAATTCCGGTGAGCATGGGAAAGAAAATTAGCGAAAATTTTTTAGCTTAAGTGCTACAACGATTACCTCGATAATTCTTAAGATGGTTACGATTCTGGTAATTTACACAATACAACAATACGAATTACACATATGTATCTACAGATATCTAGATATCAACCAGACGCGTATGCCTATACATACAATATATATATTATATATCTAGCGAATATACAAGAGCAAGCCCCAAAACAACCAACTAGATCGAAGAAAACAAAAAACTACAGTGGAAGCATATAGGATATAGGAGATAATTAGCAGTAGACGAGATAGATAGATAGTCCGAGGAGCATTCAGGACCTAGTGAAAAGGATAAAGCAAAACGGGGGTAAACTCTCGAACCATTTACTAGACGAAAATATTCAAATACCTGTTAGTTAGACTGAAAAAGCAGTTTGCTAGCTGATACAGAGAGAGAGTGCGTTTTTTATGGCATCGGTTGCTTAGCGGAATGATGAGCGAGAGCTATAACTACTATATAGGGGTAAATATGATACATGTTATATTTTATTTTTAGTATCCTTTTGGTTCGACAAGAGTTGGCAGACTTTGTGCGGAATATGGTATTAATGATTGTATTATATTCTTAATTCGTTTGTCCATAAAACTGTTCTGTTTTTAAATTAATTCCTTTTTTTTCCGCGATATTTGTATGTATTTTATACTGATTTCTTATATATTATTGAGACTGAGCAAGTGAGTACACGAACTTTGTAAGAGCAAAGCGAAGCAAAACAAAGAAAAAAAAAAGAAACAAACAAGTAAACAATGGAAGGAACCCGCTGACTTTTTGGTTGAACTTTTTAACAAAGACTGATTAAAACTAAACCGCAATTTCGGAGCCAACTAAGAGAACCATATATTATGGTGAGGCCAAAAAATATAACAAAAAACAAAAAACAACGTGAAAACGAACAACACTCAAAAATTGCAATGACATTTGATATAACGTAAAGTAACTTAACATAGCTTAACTTAACACACACACCTATACCTATAGAGATCCGATCATAGAGTCATAATTCATGGGCATAGCTGACAAAACCGAGTTTAACTGACATTATACTTCATCCGCATCCACATCCAATATCGAGTTCCGCATCTTCATCCAGCGCATCACAGGCAGGGCTTTCCGTTTTGTAATTAAGAAGGACAGGCTTCAGGTAGTAGAGAGGAGAGGGGTTTAGCTAAAAACAAACAAAAGTAACGAAGAAGAAAATTATCATAATTTTTGACTCAATGTGTTCATTAGCATTTAGTAGACTTAGCGGGGCGTGGCATAGTGAAAAACGTATGGGAAGAAATCCAGAGCAATATACAATGTATGGGCGTATTGAATACACATTTAGGTGACATGTTCCTCGCAAAGAAACACAAGAAACAACAAGAAGAAATATGAAACAAAGCATGTAAAACAATGGAATTAGCTGAATTATCTGTCTTTGGGAGTGAAACGATTTTTTACTAGCAAATATATATACAAACACACACAAAACAGAGACTAGGTACGGTTCTAGGCTATATATATACATATATATAGATCCTGGTTAAAAATTGCAAATGTATTAAGCCAACTTAGTTACTTAGTTCACGTTATGTTCTTACTTTACCTGTTTTTTAAAACGTTCATTCTATATTCTTTGTACTTGTGTTTTAAAACAAACAAAAACAAAAAACCCGACCTTAGAGATTGAGAAAGAAAAGTGTGTGAGATAGAGAGAATAAATAGCTACACTCCTTCCACGAATAAAGCAACATTGCATAAAATGCGCAAAGAAAAAAAAACTAAAAACAAAAGAACCCTAAAATCATAAAAAAAACAACTAACCATACCTAAAAAAAAATGATGCAAAAATGCTAGAAGGCTCTACGAGAGCGATGGCAACAAAAACATATACAATATTTATATATATACACGTAATATATACACCAGATCGCAGAATGCAAGCAGTCGGAGACGGGGACGGGGGTCGACCTACCTACATACTTAGAGCTATATAGAGAGTAGATATCGTAATTATTTTACACCTTAGTTTAGTTTAGTCAACCCCACACGAATCGCCATAACATACTCGTCGTAACCTCATTTTTAATCGATAGCTCACCGATTTGTGAATCGGTAATCGGTAGTAAATCGTAAAAATCGAAAACCGTAAATCGTAAATCGTAAACCTTGAAGCGCCGTTCATTTCTTGTGATCCAGATCGAATCATTATTCAAATCCAAATAATAAAAAACACTCGCACACATTCAGCGCACGCCGAAAGCATCATCCCACAACACATATGTGTATATATATCATATATATATCGTATCGTAACCGTATCGGGCCTAGCGACGTCATCCGAGAGAATGCCATATTTTATATTTGTGTGAGATTTACTACTAAAAACCAATACTAAAGAACTAAATACTTATATATCATTACAAATGAGCGCCGTTTTCTAAAAGCCACAGTTTAGAAATTGTGTAAAAAAAACTAAAACAAAAAACTAAAAAAAAATATATATAATAATAATAGTTTAAACTACAAGCTTAAAAAAGATAAGAAATAAGAAGGAAGGGAGGACAATTATTGCGATCTAAGCGAGAAAACCGAATGCCATAATTCAAAATAAAAAGCATTTAAACATATAATATATATATATTATATATCTATAGACTATACTAAAGTATGTTAAACACAGAAAAAAAACAAGAATTACTACAACTAAAAGTCATGAGAATATACTGAACAATTTGCCAAAGGCTTAAGAATCAAAAAAAAACGAATAAAAAGCATAATCCAATAACTTACAAAACAAACACTACACTCATTACACATTAGAGATGGACGAACATGGATGTTTATCGATCAGCTTCGATTGTTTTCGATTTATATGACGATAACTTTCATTTTCTTTCAACTCTACGTTATACACAACATTCAAAGAAAAAGCCTACGCATTAAATAGTTAATTAACGAAAGTACATACCAAAAAAAAAAAACACATACACTCTTAATTCAATTGCAAGCAGGTATTTTTTGTTTTAAAAATAAACCGAATATATTCCAAAACAACACCAAACGAACCAACAATTAATTCTAAAACAAGCAGAATGCTCATCAAAACGTAGCCCTAAACTCTAAACTAAACTAAAACTAAAGTAAAAAACACTGAAACGAATCCAAAACTTAAATCAGGTATTCAATTTTTTTCGTATTACGTACTTAGCGGGTAAGGAAAGCAAGGAGAAACGACTAAAAATGATCCCTAGAGATGTGCGAATGATTTTCGAAAAATAAATCCCAAAACATATTGATTAAGCAACTCTTTTTTATATAAAAAAAAAACGAATCGATTGACGATGCTAAAACACAACAAAAGGGAAATAAAATGAAAGGGAAAAAGAGAAGATTGAACTCTTATATCAAAATACAATTTTGAGTAAAACTTTAAATGACACAACAACAACAACAAGCAATTCTTGGCAAGCGCAGAGAAATGATTTCTTATTACTACTATATAATAATAACAACATACAAAAAAAATCTCTAAAATTATACATACAAAAAATACTTACTTACCTACGATCGTAATTATATTTTGTCAAAATCATTTAGCAACTAAGTTAAACCCAAAATCCAATACAAAACCACAACCGATTGTATCTAAATTCGATTTTTTTGGAAGTTATCGAACCTACGCATACACACACACATTACACACATTACTAAACACATATGTAATAATTATGGAGCAATTGAGTACAAAACGAGTACAAATTTAAATTTTAAGCCAGGATCAGACGACGACACACACAGTTTTAAGTTAAAAGTTAAAGCATATATAGATTTCGATCGGAGGAAGGAGAATATTGATAGTGCCAGCTACTGGTTTCGCATAGCATGTTGCAAGGATATTCATAGCGGATCGAACTATCGGATCGACCGAACAGCATACTAACCACATTTATTCGCATAGTCACATACTTACATAGTTACTTAAAACATAGACTAACCCCCCACACACACTAGATACATATATCTAGATTCTAGAAAAACATCCCACTCTTCTTCTCCTCCAACTATGATTTTGCTTCGGTATAAACCCATATATACATATATATATAGAGACCAGGCTCTCGGCATACGCAAAATTATCTCATACATTCGTCACTCATTCAGACCCACTCAGCATATAGCATGTAGGGAAGTGCGGGTACTAGGTACGCCCACCAGTAAGCAGCTACGTAAGCTATATACTTGACTTGTATATGATGTATATTTGCCGAAAGCTAAAAGGAAAATCTAACAAAATCAAGCGACACATTCAATAACGAGTTGCAGTTTAAAATTGTAATTGTCAAAAAAAAAGAAAGAAAGAAAGGAAATAGTGAACAGGCAACTACGAAGCGTGGCTTGGTCATTTTTCTATATACATGCATACACATACATATTTATATACCCAATATATATATATATATATATATATGTATATATATATACACATATAGACGTGGACTTGATGAGACAAGAGTAAGAGTATATTTTATACGATAAACAAATTTTATAACATATTTAATAATAAATTATACACTAATAATTGTGGAAATTCGTTCGGCTTTTATTTCTTGGGTGTTCATTATTTCAGCACGAATGTTGGGTATGATTGGAATGTATATTCAATGGATAAGTTTATAATATAATAAAAATATAATTATATTTTTGCATTTTTAAATAACGAATAATATCGAACAAAATTAGTATAAAGTCTCGAATTTTCCCTTTTTTCTGCATTTTTAAATATTTAAAAATATCGATTTTATCGAAAAAAATTAGTATCAAGTTTCGAATTACCCATATTTTCTGCCATCCCAAAAACTAATCAGAGTAAAAAACTTCATCAACACTATTTGATGATGAACATTGAAAGGGAAAACATGGATAGGGAGGCCTGCTCCGGTTATCGAAATAGTACAAAATTAACAATTTCGATTCGTGATCGATACTCCCGTTTTCGATATCCTAAGTAAAAAAAGCATTTACTTTTCATTTCGGCCTGACAAAGTTGCCCGTTTTATCAATCGCAAACATCTTACGATATAAAGAACGGCAGTACCGATCCCCTTTTTCAAAATCGAAATAGGTAAATTTTTATGATTTCGATAACCGGAGCAGATCTGAGGATTTGTCCTTAAAAAGGAAAAGTTCGTAGAATAGGAATTGAAATTTATACCCAAAGAACGTCATTCATATTCAAAAGGAACTGCCTGCTTTGGAAGCTTAATAAAGATAGTGTCAAAGCCCAAAAGTATACTAAAACGTTCAATTATCTCTGAAAATCTTATTGAATAATTAAAATTGTAAAAGCTTAGATAATGATGGCTTTATAATATTTACCACTTAACAGGCAAAACTACAAAGTTTCTTGTCGTAATAGTATTAAGATCTTGTTTGATCAGTCTCAAGTCTGTTATTAAATAAAAATGCACTTTGGTAAATATCAGTTAGACGATAATTAAAAACTGGATACCCAAGATTAGCTGCATTTTAAATGAAGTATTTAAGCATTAAAAACAAAGAGGAACAATTATGACAGTGAACTATATAAAACCAGGGTTCATGGTTAGGAGATTAAATAATAAAGAGATTGATATAAAACTAATATAAAAACAAATAAAGTAGAAATGTAAGGTATAATTTTAGAACTATTATTTTAGTTAGCAGCTTGAAACACAGTGAAGAAGTCAAGTACCTATAAAGCATTTATATTCTTGATCAGCATCAAAAGTTGAATCGATTTGACCATGTTTTCAAATAAAAAAATTTTACTCAAGTTTTCAAAATTTTATATGGATTACATCATAAAATTTTCCAAATTTGCCAGAAATTTTTAGTCTTTTAAATTTGTAAACACATACAAATTAATTGCACTTAAAAAAACATACACAGAAAAGTTTTCCGAATTATAATTAATGCATTTTCGGATTCGTTATGATCGATTGAAATTCGTACTTTTGATCCAATTGCAAAAAGCAAGGGTACATATACTTCGGTTTCCCGAAATTAACTACCTTTCTGGACATATTTTATGTTTGTATTTATAATTATAGTTTTATTTTTATTTCTCTTTTTAAATGAATTAGATTTTCAAACAAATATGTATGATTTTTTATAAATTAGGATTACAGTATCTATATTCTTTTTAATATAAAAATTTATTAATTTTTTATTTTCATGAGCAGAATCTTTTAAAGGTCTGTCTTAATGGACGCCACGTACCACGCCACGGCACGCCTCCACGTCCACCCGGAACCTGGGTCAAGGCCAAAGCCTATTATACAGATATATTTATATCTCATAGCCCCAAACAGCGATAATGCGATTCGGGATTTTGAAAAAAAAGAAGAAAAAAAAGTAACAAGCCATTTAGAATAACAAAAGGAATTGCTAAGTACTCGGACATAATGAGACTTTTATGAAGCCAAAATGCGAAATACAAATAAAAGTAGAAAACTCGAAAATACGGTGGCAAGGCGTTGCGTTGCGTGACTCTAAAAATTGCGCTGGCTCTGTGAACAAATAGTAATACCTCTCTATTTCAATTCACTTTTACAATTGTTTTTTTAATGCTTTTTTGCTGATCGTAAAGTTGAGTAAAACTTAGGCAAAGTCCAGGCTAGCCATTAGTCGAGAACGCGTTAATTACGGCAATAGAATATGGCTTAAACGGGGGCTCGATTATAGCCACTTATCAGGTGTACTGGACTAGACAGAGATTAACTCTCCTCCACACGCCAAGTGCCAAGCTTGATTCAATCTTCGTCCGACACTGACAGTTTGTCCGGTTGTCCGTTTGTCCGCTTGTCCGTTGGTCCGGCGGCTTTCATGGTCAGGGTTCGGGTTCGATGCGATGCTAAATAAAAACTGAAAAAACTGGTTATGTGTTTGCCTATTTATTTACTTGTTTGCTTTATCTGCCTCCACATTATATCAGCCTCCAAAACAGCTGTTTGAGAAGGCAAACAAATTATTATTTACGGGACGATCTTTAGCCTAAGCCCAACTATACCTATTTCGGCAGCGCATCGTGTAACATATAAAGAAAAAAAAGTTGAGATCTCCTCGAGTATTTTTTAATCTTTGTCGTGGAATTTTATAAATTTAATTACAACCTGAAATCTAATTAAATTGAGTGTAAGTTGTGCAAGTTAAAGAGCAATTGAAAATTTAATAGAACAAGCTCAAGTTGCTCAAGTTTTTAGTTTCAGAAGATGATCAGGGATTTATGTAAGCTGGGATTAGATCATCTTTTGCTTTTTAGGAAAATTCTGTAGTGAAATTAAGCTCAAAGTTTAAGTTATAAAATACATTTTTAACAGTTTTTTTGGTTCCCTTTAATGAGGAGTTTGTGGCTGTCTTAAAGAGCTTTCTTTTATCTAAAAAACGAGCTCTAATTTTTACTAAATAATTCAATCACTATTTCTTCCTTTTCAAGTTAATTTCTCTTCTACTTTAATTTAAATAAATTCATTCTTGATTGTTTGATTGATTCTTGAGTGCATTCTTTTGTGTTCTCTGTTAATTTTCCTATTTAAGAAAAGTTATCCTCCCCTTTTCTTTGTAAAATCATAAATAATATTTACTAATCTAGGACAAAAATGAAAGACATAACAGCTACAACGTAGCCACATAATCAAATCAAATTGCTAAACCAAAACTAAATTGTGTGTAAGTCCAGTTTCTTAATTGGCAGTTGGTGGTGCCAGTTTCTTAATCGATCCTACAACTATGTTGCAAGGCGACCAGTATTTCTCAAAGTGGATTGCCAGCCTATGTTCGGGTTACAGAAGTCGGTCCGTAGACCCAATCATTCATCACCATTATCTCCGAGTCAAGAATTACTAGTGTGCATCTCTGACCAAAAGACCACGAAAAGAATTAATATTCAAAACTGAAGAGCAAGAAAAACAAAAAATAAATAATTAAAGAAAACTGGAAAAGCGTGGAGCCAAAGAGTCCAACGTATTATTAGCCAGCTTTTTGTTTAGTTTAGACGCGGCGTCAGGTGAATCCGAATCGGAATCGAAGTCCTCCTCCCAAAGCCACCCGAGTGCGTGTCGATTTCAATACTTTGTTTCAGCTTCGCTTTTTTTGCTTTTCGAGTTGCGGGCGTCGTCGGCCTGCAGCGACGGGTTGCGCATACAAATTGGAGCGGAGCGCGCCGCGCCACGCCGCCGGAAAGTGTAATTAAAGCCCCCGCGGACTGCATCGGCGTCCACGGATTTCAGTTACCTGATACCCAGACTGGTCACCGGTTGCTGGTCAGTTACCAATTGGCCACCATTTCGCCGAGGTCTGTCTCTGGAATCAGTTTGCTTTGCGGCTCTAATCGTGCGTGGATTTTGCTGTTGAGATTAGGCCAGTTTTGTCAAGTGCCAGCGAACGGAGGCAGTTATTTAATCGCTGTGATTAGCCAACTTACTAAATGTGTTGACAATTCGCGACCTTAGATGCTGTCATGAGAGTGAAATTAAAGGCAGAGCAACTAATGCTAAAAATACTTAAATAAAGTCAAGACTAAGCCCGGTTTTTGCAGAGTGAATTGTGTGGATGGTAAACAAGAGCTCCTAAATGAGACTTGAAATTACAAATTAAAAGTGTTATTGGAATGGAATATAAAAAATGTTCTTAAAAATATTAAATAAAGGACTTAAAACAGTAAAAGAGAAAAACAGTAAAAGCCCAATTAAAAATGGTCTTAAAAATATTACAATATGACTTAAAACAGTAAAACAGAAAAACAGTAAAAGCCTAAATGAACTTATTATTGCAGAAAATGTGTTTTTCGTGTTTATAAATTATTATTTATTAAATATTTCATTAAGAATCTTCTAGTAAACTATCTTAGTTTTTTATTAAATATCTTAAATATTGTCTTTGTATTGCCTTAAATAATTTCTTTAAAGTGCAAAACTTGTGTTAAATAAGCTGTATTAAAAACAAACAAATCCGTGATGAAATCTAGACTCAAATGCTAGCTTTTTTCATGTTTAAATATTCACTGAAACATAACTAAATATTATTTTTATTAAGAAGCTTCTAATAAAATCTATTTTTGCTTTATATAAAATACCTTAAAAATTGCCATTTAAGTCTTCAATGTGCAAAACTTGTGTTAAATAAGCTTTAATAAAAGTAAACAAATGCCTGACTGAATGTAGACTCAATTTGCTGATAACAGCAAATATTTTTTGCATAATTTTTAATTCTAAAAATATATGTGCAGTCGATCCATCATTTTCGATGAATATTACTACACATACTCGTCTGCATGCTTAAAATGTTGTCATACAGAAAAACGTGAGACATCGAAATTCGCAGTGCTAAAGTGTTAATTAATTCATATTAATTCATCAACGATTGAGCAATGCGCCATATGCGTATGGCGCTGACTGTGCGACGCCGGCAACGGGTTGAACTTGAAACTGATTGCATTTTGGATTCGAACTGCAAAGCTGGACTTTTGTGCACTCGAATAGCTCTTACAATTAAATCGAGTTTTAGTTTCGTAAATAAAACAATTTTTGGAGCTTTAAAATTCGGTTTTCTCTCTGACGTCGTTTCTATTGATTTTCTCAGCGCGAGGACAACACACAGCACGTGTCAATGGAAATATAATTGTCTTTTGTGCCGATTTTGCATATTTGATGACATAATTTCGAATATTTTGCCGCACTTACAGTTGACATTTTCTCAACCACTTTTGCATGGGAAGTGAAACAGATTTTGTTTTGGGTCATTACAAAGTGTATTTATAAAGTTCGAGCTCAATAATGAAGGACAAGAATGCGATAAATCCCGCTCCGGAGGCCAACGGAGGTCAGGTTAATGGTAAGTAATAACTCATACAGCGGAAAATGCCACATTTTTTATTGCTTTTTTCCATTGCAGCTAATGATGAAGATCGACCGGCGACAACTGTCATAAATATTGGTAAGTGCGAGAAGGCCAAGATGGCAGTTAATTTTTAGATATTTGTAATGTTTGGGTATAAAAGGAGCATTAATTAAGATAGAAAATGTTATTATAATAATATATGTTTATTTAATTAATATTGAACTATTTAAACTTACTAAACTATTTAATCCAAAAAGGTTCATTTCAATACAACTTTAAACTATAAATACTTTTTGGGAACAAAAGGAACCAAAGGGACATTTCATAAAAAATCCTTCAATCAACAAGGGCAATTCCCTTATGTTAAAGGGATATCCGAAAATGTTAACAAATCTACTTCCGATTGGAAACTGGAACACTGGAACTGGCCTGTATATTAATATTCCACTTCCAATACTCTTATTCCGCCAGTTCATGCTGACTCTCTCTCAACCAAATAAATAGTTCAATTCCTTAATCAAAATCATCGTTACCAAGCACTAATTATCAGAATCGGAAAAAGTGCAGTATATAAACATATATTTCGCTTAAAGTTTTCAACAAGAAGAAATACATTGCTAAGCTACCAATATTCTTACAACCTAAAACAGATAACTTTAGATTAGGCTTAACATAAAGTTAAACTTGTATAAAAGTCCAGTACGAACAATGAGATTCGTTATCAGGCCGACACGCTTGACTTTCCCCTCCCAAAATCGGGCGCTGGTATATAGATTGTATACAAAGTACACATAAAACGCAATACTGGCGCACTCAAAATGCTGATAATGAATGCCAGCGCCCCCTTAGCCGGGTGTTTTTTCGTATATTTTGGGCTTGTGGAGTAGCAATCCATTCAGTAGCAGCCGGCTTTTGCGTTCGAAAAGGTGTGTGATTCGCTCAGCGATTAAAAAAATTCAATTAAACAAGTGTTGTTTTTTATAGAGCAAAAAAACCAGCTGTTTTGCTAGTGAAAAGAACTTGATATGTTAATTTCTGAGAAGCCGTTTAATAGCTTGCAATTGAAAGCAGTCTATTAATAAGAGAATGACATAAACCGAAACACAAACAACGAATGCTGGTTTTTGGTTTCACAATTTATAAACTGAGTTCTACTTATTTTCGGAATATTAAAATTAACCGCTGTTACAAGAGTGTCATGAGCATTTACCAGCACTAGCCAGTATAAGCCGCGACACAAACCAAAATATATAACTGTAATTTTTACTAACCTTCTGCTTCGGAAGTGAATTTAACAAATTCTGAATAACAAATTAAAGAAGATCGAAACAAAAAAGGACCAATTCTATTAAATGCAAAATGCACTCTAGTTTATCTCCTTATCTCTATTTTTTTAATCAAAAGTCCGCTCGCTGGCTTACAGAGCTTCAACAGAGTCAGACCGTATGCTCTTTCTAGAAAAATCCACTTCGTTAACATATTGAATAACTTCACGTCAAAAGACAACTTCCTTACGTTATTTTACCTTCCAGTTCAGACAAAGTTTCACCTTTTGATTAAAGCTTCTTCAGTAAGCTTTCAGGTGATGTAGCTTTAGTGCGCACAGGTCACACTGCCTTTTGGGTTAACTCCACAGATCTGAAATCTATAACTACATAAGTATTTGTTGTCGCGGCGAACGGTTGGCGAAGCGCGTGAACTACATGCGCCTTAATTTCAGCCTGTTGATACTAATAACTCGTACACCCTTACGTCGTCCGACCCCCACGGCGCACAAAGTACCCAATATAATTTTAACAACAAATAAAAAGCAAGAAAGCAAGAAAACAATAAAAAGCGGTAGATGCGAACGAAAGTGAAAAAGTGTCAGTGTTGTTTACGTTTCTCAGTGTAACCACCCTCTTACCTCCCCCCTCTCTCTACAATCTCTGTTTCTCCTTCTCTCCCCCGGTTTCTCCAATCCGAAAAAAAAAATCGCAGAACCAGAAACTGAAAACCAAGACATTGGAATCTTCGCAGCATCTCGGCAGCAGCAACAACAACAACAACAACAGCAGCAAGAGCTAACCGAATTCGACAGAATGGCCAATTTCGACGATGTGAGTGTCCAGCAGACAAATTAGGCAATTTATTGCAAGTGCAGGGCGAGCGAGAAAAAAAGTACAGAAAATAAAGAAGAGATGTGTAACGATTATTAACTGACACACACACACACACTGACAGACAAACTCAGACTGACACACACACATACAAAGTCCGTGCACGTAACGAACATTATTAAGCGCCTTATTTTGCTTGATTTGATTTTTATTTGAATTTTTTTGTTTTCGCCGTTCCGTCGTTATCCTCCCTATGTATGCGTGTTGCATGTTGCTATTGCGAATGTGAAAAACCAACCTGCTGCTGCTGCTCCTCCTCCGTCGCCTCCTTTCAACCAAAAACTACAACAAACTACACCTGAAACACCAATTACGATGGACAAAAACAACAACAACGACCAGACGTTGCAACGCGCCCGCCTCGCCTTTTCCAGTGGAAAGACCAGGAACGTCAACTTTCGGTAAGTTTTTGGACAGAGCTTCTTCCCATGGCATTTAATGAGTAGTTTTTGCCGAGCTGCTTTGGTTAATTACAGTTGAGCGAAGCTCTGAAAAGTGGGTTAAAATTCAGGGTGATGATATCCGTAGAACTCCTTAAATGGTTTTGTCTAAATTTGTTTCAATATGTTAATTTCAAATGTGCAGTTTTTTTAGTGCCTTTTCCATTCCATATTTCCATGATAAGATGGCCATATTTTATTGCGAATTGTTGGAATTTGAATTCTTTTATGGAGAGTTTGTAGAGTTTTAATTGCAAACTGAACATTTTATTTAAAGTGTAACTTTTGTAAAAGTTTCCTTTAACCGATATCCACTGTAGCATATAATCATAATCATGTTTATACTGCCATCGCGTTACATGCGGTTATTACCATGGCCTAACGAAATACGACGAGGTAATAGCTCTGCTTTTCAGCTTTATTGTTCCATGATCCAGTGATCTCCATTCCAGCTAGAGTTTCCACTTAAAAGCTTCGACCCTTGAACCCGCCGAGCTTTCTTTCCATAACGTGAGATGATAAGGAGTGGCGATAGCAGCAATTCCATCCGGGAAAATTCCAAAGTCTGTAGTTATATATATATAGTCGCTGTTCTACTATCCGATATGCATTAATGCGGGAACTCTGACTTTGTCCAGTGGTTGTACTTTGAATGCAATTAGACTACGTCGCACTGGATTCGTTTCGAATAATTGCTATTTCCCCTATTTCCCCCTCCTTCCCATATAACAATAAAAACACACAAACACACAAACAGACACGCAACACTCACACTCGCCTTTGGATATGTTAATAGGCGAAAAAATGTAGAAGAAGAAGGAGTAGAAGAAATAGAAGAACAGGCGATAGATATTCCGATAGTTTCGTTGAGTGTGCGAAGTGTGAAACGGAAGTGCGGAAGAATCTCAGCCCAAGGCTGACGGCCGTTTAATTCCATGATCTTTCCAAATAGTTCCGAACAAATGAACACGTTCTATGACTGTTTTTTTCGCCTCTAGCTCTGCCTGTAGCCTAGCTTCCACTTCTATCTGTTCCACTGCGCGGGTCTTTGATTATATTTAAATACATTTTGCTAAAGATACAGATACAAATACAAATACAGTTGGGCTTTCATAAAATGGAACTTGGATCGGTTAAAGTTTGAATTAAAGGTGACTTTGCTTGGGGACAAAAAGTTCTCGATAGTTCTAAGGACATATTTTGTCCTCTCTTTAGGTTCAAATTTGTATTATTTGCAGTTTTTAGCTTCGAGTTTAGTGCTTAACTCTCTCATAAACACTCATATTTCCCTAGCTTTTAATTTCCTTGTTGAAACTCTTTGTAATTATCGTAAATGCAGCCCCTTAAAACGATTTAACGCCCAATTTAGTTCAAGTTATGCAATTATTAAAAAGGGAGCTATAGGGAAGTCGGCCTGTAGCTGGAAATATGAGTTACTGAATCGGACACAGAGCGGCTAATTGCTTTATTTATATTCACAGCGATCGGTTGTCCGCTTTATACAGCTTTATGTTTGTCATGAGCAAATAATTCAATTCAATTGCAAGTGCACCTCGGGGGGCTGTTCACCTGCTGCTGCTGCTGTGGATCACCTTGATGGCCTTCTCCCCATCCAGGGGGGGCATTATCACCTCCTCTTATTGGCCCGATCAAAGTAGATCAGCAGCGGGTTGTCAAGCCGGTTTACACGGTTCTATAAAGCGTAATTGGCCCCCGGAGTTGAGTCACCAGAGAATCGCAAAATCGGTAGAATCACATAACCGGCCGTAAAGCTAACATTGACCTTCCCCAAGCGTCAAGCGTCAAGCGCCAAGCGAGCTCTCGTGCATTGTGATTAGTATTGATTTTGTTTTGGTCTTTGTTTCGCTACTCCTACCGCGGAACTTGTCCCATCATCATCATCATCATTTGTCCATTAATTATTTTCGTTTCTTGGATTTCGTTTTGTGTCTACATCTACGTCTACGTCCACGTCCCCATCACCGGATCAGACGCAAGCAGCTGGAGAATCTGCTGCGTTGCTATGAGGAGCACGAGAACGAGATTATCAGTGCCTTGGAGGCGGATCTCCGGCGTCCCAAGCAGGAGA
Source organism: Drosophila punjabiensis (assembly GCA_008042585.1). NCBI lineage: Eukaryota > Metazoa > Arthropoda > Insecta > Diptera > Drosophilidae > Drosophila > Drosophila punjabiensis. The sequence continues at coordinate 24,872 of VNJR01002738.1, read as the reverse complement.
GTCTCATTGTGGAGACCGAGTTCATGAAGAACGACATCAAGCACATTCTGTTCCATCTGGATGACTGGATTCAGTCCGAAAAGGTAAACTTTGATACTCTTTAATCGTTTATCTCGTTACTCTAAATTTTTTACAAATTATTTCCAGCCCTCCAAGTCGTTTGTGAACTTGATGGACGATGTCCAAATCTACAATGATCCCTTTGGCGTTGTCCTCGTAATTGGCGCCTGGAATTATCCGCTGCAGCTGCTCCTGGTGCCGGTGGCCTCAGCCATTGCCGCCGGAAATTGTGTGGTGATCAAGCCCAGCGAGATAGCCGCCAACTGCGCCAAGTTCATTGCCGATGTCATTCCAAAATATTTGGATAATGTGAGTCTGACTCATTTGTTGAACTTTTGACTAAGCGCGAAATTCTTCAACTAACTTGAAAGTTAAAGCTTATTAGCAACCACGTAGAGTTCCTTTAAGATTCTCTGTAAATCTAGAGATAGAAATTATACTCGTCTCTCAAGATTATCACTTGAAGTTGAGCTTAAACAGATTCATAAATACGGCAGCGCAGTAAGATGCATAAATATTTATAAAGAAAATTAAGATGCAGCGCAGAAAATCCATAACTTAGAGCGCTGTCAAATTTGCAAACTGATTTTATGGTTTTTATATGATTAAATTTATATTTAAAAAACTAGTTATAAAGACGTGAAGTTAGAGGAGAGATGACTTTAAAATATTACCATAGAAATGAACAAGAGTTTCAGGAAACTGTCAATATTTTGAGTAACTGAACTCCTTATTCCTTCTCCTTTTAGGACTGCTATCCAGTTGTGTGCGGCGGACCCACCGAGACCGCTGAGCTGCTAAACCAGCGCTTCGACTACATCTTCTACACGGGCTCCACGCGCGTCGGCAAGATCATCCATGCGGCGGCCAACAAGTACTTGACCCCCACTACCTTGGAGCTGGGTGGCAAGAGGTGAGCACGACCACGAGCACGCCCTCCGCCTTGATCTCAACATTGCTCACTCTCTTCCAATTTCAGTCCCTGTTACATTGACAAGTCGGTGGAGCTGCGCACAGCCGTCAAGCGTATACTGTGGGGCAAGCTCATCAACTGTGGCCAGACCTGCATTGCCCCCGACTACATACTCTGCTCGAAGGAGGTGCAGGACAAGTTCATTGTCGAGGCCAAGGAGGTGCTAAAGGAGTGGTACGGCGACAATATCCAAAGCAGTCCGGACCTCAGTCGCATTATCAATGCCAATAATTTCCAGTAAGAGGGATTAATGAATCAAGGAATCTCGAGAAATCTCAATTAATTGTTTCCTGTTTACATTTCAGACGCCTTCTCGGTCTGATGAAGTCGGGACGCGTTGCTGTTGGCGGCAAATACGATGCCAGTGAGCGTTTCATTGAGCCCACCATTCTGGTGGACGTCAAAGCCAACGATCCCATCATGGAGGAAGAGATCTTCGGCCCCATCTTGCCTATTTTCACCGTGGAGAGTGCCTACGATGCCATTAAGTTCATCAATGCCAGGTATGCCGCTCCGTGAGCCAATTTACGGAGCGCCCTTGTCCTTAGTCTCATCATCAAACTCCTCCTTCTGCTCATGAAAACCAAACAATTACAACAACCAAAAAATATGTCCGATTCGCAATGTTTTTCTCTTTAGAGAGAGTCCACTTGTCCTGTATATTTTCACATCGGAAACAGAGGTACAGAATCTGTTCATAAACGGCACCCAGTCGGGCGGACTGTGCGTGAACGATACGATAATGCACTATGCCGGTAAGAGAGCGATATAAATCGAAGCACCACAAGAGAGAGAGATGCTAATGGATGTGGCGTTGCTTGCTTCTCTGCGGTTTCGGTATCTCCTCCCAAGTCCCTCCCAACGGAAACGGAACCTGTTATTATTATTGCTCTTCTTCTGTCTGTTAACTTTGTTTAGCCTTTTATCTGGTGATGGTGACTCTAATTATTCCTGTTTAGTCTCTACCTTGTTGTAGATGATGACCTAAGACCCCTCAATTTTGAGTAATTGCCCCTGTACACTAGTCATTACATATTGTTCCATGCATTTGTATATATACATTATCGATCAGCAGATCTGTTGCTTGTTTATATTGGTTATAGTTCGAAATTGTTTAAAACAGATCTGCAGGTCTGCCACGTTTGTCTTTATATGTTTAATTCCTTTGCTAGCCCCTTAACGATGCTGATCGTACTTAATCTTAATGTTTATACCCTTCTCCCGTATTTCCCCGACGTAATCAGAGAGAAACCACTTGTTATTTACGTGTTCTCCAACTCGAATAAGCTAGTTAAAGAGTTCAGGACAAATACAACCAGCGGCGGATTCAGCAGCAACGAAACTATAATGCACTGTGGAGGTATTTTCGCTATAATGTATAATATGTTAAGAGATATCTCTACACTCTATTGATTTTTGTGTAATGCACTTTTGTAATGGGGTTTTTTTGCAACACTTTCTGTAGTAGCCACACTCTCCGATCAATATTTGAAATGCAAACACGGATAAATGACAGCTCCAAAACGAAAAAAACAACGACCAAGTATACAAAATACTATGCACACTGTTTTGAATATTTAATGAAAGCTCAGTGGGTTTTATTGGTTTCGGACTCGGCTTCTATATATATTTATTTATATGTATTTTTTGCTTGTTTTAACACTTGAACGCTTGGCTAAGTAACTGCAAGTAATAAATTAGTATTAAGAGTGCTAAAAGTTAATGGTGATTGCTAATAAAATGTAGAAACTTGGGTGAGGTTTTGCTTAGGCAAACGGTTAATTTTACTAAGTTACTAGTTTAATTATTGCTAATTTTATACAAATAATGAAGTCAGCACAATGTAAAAATTATAAAAATGATCAAGGAGCATGGCAATGACTTGATTATTTGCTTAATTTTTATTTTAAAAAAAGCAGAACCCTTTAAAATGAATATTTTCCCCTCCTTTAGTTGATGTTTTGCCCTTCGGAGGCGTGGGCATGAGCGGAATGGGCAGCTATCATGGCAAATATGGCTTCGATACCTTCACACACAAGAAATCTTGCCTGGGCAAGGATCTATCGGCCTTTGGCGAGAAGTTGGCATCGTAAGTTAAACTTGTTTTACTTAAATAATAATTAATTTACATTCTTTTATTAATTTCTCCCCCATTTAAGGGCACGTTATCCTCCCTACTCGGACCGCAAGGGATCGCTGCTCTCGTTCCTGCTGCGCAAGCGCCGTCCGCTGCCCAACCTGCACTTGAGTCACGTCTTGGCCCTGGGCTTGGGCGTTGGTCTGACGGTATTGGCCAACTTCTACATGCAGGTAAGAAAGGTATTGTGTAAGCCTGACTTTAGTCGCCAACTTGTGACCCCATTAAAATGTGCAATTATCTTTCATGCTACGAAAAAAAATCAAAAAAACAAAACACACACGTCACTTGGGAACAAACACAACTCGCTTAAACGACACGCCACACGCCACACACTCCTCCTAATCCGCATATTTCCAGGGCAAGCTGTCGCGCTAGAAAGAAGGATGCCAGGAGGAGAACCAGTGAAGTTAATCAACATTTACATTTGGAATTGTTTGCAATAAATTTAGATTTATAAGCTCACAGCGAGTTTCTTTCTTGGGCATTCATTCTCACCAAAAAACTAACTGCATAACACATTCAAAACACGATTAAAAAATGGGTCATTAGGTTTATTTCTTAATTAAAATTAACCCATTTAATATCTTTAAACATTTCTCACTTTTTCTATATATACTTTCAGCAGAGCTCGACAACTGATTAGAGAAAATCAAGAAAACCGAAAACCCAAAAAACATTTTTACTTTTTATACTGCATATCGGTGGGTGATGTAAAGCTTTGGATATATTCGTTATATATACATTAAAATAGTTATTGTTATTTAGTTGCTATTTAAATAAATATTGTGAATGCTTATAATGTACGACCAATAAAAAAACAAAACAAAAATTACCAGAAAATGTGTTTTTAAATTTTTTACTTACGAATTAGTGGGACCAGGTCTAGCCAAACTGAATCGTTTGCCAACACTGTCTAGGTATTTTGATTTTGATTCCAGTAAAACACACTTGCCAGACATTTTATTGCTTTGTTGTAGGGTCACACTAAAGGTTGCAATTTTTTGTCAATCACTTTCTCAGACGAAAAATTTTAATTTTAAACGCCACACACAAAAATGGCCTCACACGGCGATTTGATTGCACAATTCATTGAAATCACTGGAACCGATGAGAACGTGGCACGCTTCTACCTGACCAGCTGCGACTGGGACATAGAGGTGAGGCTGTCTTTCGCCGGCAACAACAATGATGCAGCGCAATTGCAACTGAAAATTACGGATTTATAATCTGATTTCAGCAAGCTTTGGGCAACTACTGGAGCACCCAGGCGGACTTGCCGCCGTCGACACAAACCGTTGGACATGCCGACAATCCAGCTCCAAAGCCCACTTCGAGCACAGCAGCGCCGGCAGCAGCAGCAAAGGCCGTTCCCAAGAGCACCAGTACCGCCGCTTCGGGCTCTGCTGATGTAGCACCGCCGGGACCAAAGGCCAAGCCAAAGTAAGCAAAGAAAATAGCTTTGTCTTTCTTTTATTAACCCGAATTTCCCTTTTAGATTCGCCACGCTGAGCGACATGTCCAAGGAGCCGTCGAGCGACGATGAACAGCAAGCCTTCTATGCCGGCGGCTCGGATCGTTCGGGTCAACAGGTTTTGGGGCCGCCGAAGCGCAAGAATTTCCGCGAACAGCTCACCGACATGATGCGCTCGGCACAGGAGCAGAATATCGCTGAGGTGGGTCCATCCACTAGCAGTGCCGGTGGTGGCAGTAGCACTGGCGGCGGCAACGTTTGGGGCCAGGGCATGCGTCTGGGCATGACCGACAATGATCACACCGCTGTTGGCACCAGTAAGCCACCACAGAGCGGCGAGAACAAGCCTGTGGTGGTGTTGAAGCTCTGGAGTCAAGGCTTCTCCATTGATGGCGGCGAGCTGCGCCACTACGATGATCCGCAAAACAAAGAATTCCTTGAGACTGTTATGCGCGGGTAAGAGTTTGAAGACTTTGCAAGGATTTCAGTTGAATTTCTCCTAAATTTTCCAGGGAAATCCCACAGGAGCTGCTGGATATGGGTCGCATGGTTAATGTGGATGTAGAGGATCTTCGTCATGAGGACTTTAAGCGCCAGGCCGCACCACTAACCTTCAAGGGATCGGGCCAGAAGCTGGGCAGCCCAGTGGCCAATGTGGTCACCGAATCGCCAACCGTTCCAGCCGCCACATTGTCGCCCGACGATGCCGCCAATCAGGAGGCCAGTGCCCGTGATGCCATCAACTTGAATTCCGAAGCACCGTCCACAACACTGCAGATTCGTCTGGCGGACGGTTCGCGTCTGGCCGCGCAGTTTAATATGTCGCACACGGTCTCCGACATACGTCGCTTCATCCGAACGTAATTATTGAGATTCTCAATGCTGCTGATTCCGGGAACTGATTAATCTTTAATTGGATTTTGCAGGGCGCGTCCTCAGTACTCGGCCAGTAACTTTATCTTGGTGTCCTCGTTCCCCACTCGCGAGCTGAGCGACGACAGCTCCACCATCGAGAAGGCTGGCCTTAAGAACGCCGCACTCATGCAGCGCCTCAAGTAATCCCCTAAGCTAAGTACGCGAACAGCTCTCCCGATGGAGCGACTATTAATAAAGTAGGATTTGGTGTGGTCAGGCCGAATCGAGGACTATTAAGTGTCTATTATATATATTACAAAGCACACAACATTTTCTGTATAATATCTTCTTCGCTTTACTATGGCAGTCAAGTAATCTCTCAACTTACGAGCTACGATCTACAATCTCAAACTAAACTTAGGCTCTAATTACTCAGATGAGCAGGTCCACCTCATTGCGCAGCACGTTGATGTGTTCCATAAAGTCCTGGCGCACCCCATTGCGCCAGTCGTGCAGCCCGTCGCTGCCCACATGCTCGCAGTCAACGTAGCGGTGCACGAATGCGGTGGAGAGGGAGAGCTCCACCTCGCCTGTGCTGGCTAAAAGCTGGGCAGGCGGTAGCTCCAGCCGGTTGAGCAGTGTCTTGTACGGTGCCCTTCGCTCCGGATCGTACTGGACATTGTCGGGCAGGAGCTTCTTGCGCTCATCGTAGCACACGGCCATGGTGGCCAGCTCGAAGCGGGTTGTTTCGGCCGAAAAGTGACGCAACTGCTGCTGCAGCGAACCCTTCGCCTGAGCGGAAGTCAAGCGAGCGTTGGGAAAGAACAGCTCATTCGGACGGAGGAGAAGGGTGAAGCTGGCATGGTTCACATTCCTTAGCAAGCAGTCGGTATGGAGCAGCTGACGCACCCTGGCAGCCGTCGTGTTCGTTTGCCGGAAGGGAAAGTTGAAGGGCATCGCGTACAGATGGATATTGGTGCGGTCCAGCAGGCGAATAACCTCATCCGGCAGGGCATCATAGTTGTATACCAAAAACTGTTCGATGCCTACGGCCTGGTGAAACAGGAAGAACTGCAGCAAGGCGTTCTCGTTCCGGGCGAACCGTGAGCTCATGTTGAAGCCCACCAAATCCACACAAATTGTGGCCGGCAGGCGAACGGGAGCGCTTGGCACCGCCATTGGATCTGTCTTCAATCCAGCAGGTTTCAGGTTGCGCAGGCGCAGCTTCACCGGGCTCTTGGTCGATGTTATGTCCGTGAATGAGACTCCACCCGGCTGGCCGAAATCCCGGCTCACTTGGCAAAAGAAATGATAGTTGGTAAAGTTGGAGGACTTGTCGTCCACCACCACCAGACTCTCGATCGAGTCCCGCTGAAAGCGGAACTTCCCCTGCACACTCCGTCCGTTGAGTAGCTCCAAACTGCATCGAAAGTCCACCACAGCGCCTCGTTTCCCGACCACCAGAACATGCGCCTCGCCGCCGGCCACCAGTTCGTTGCGCATCCAGTAGGCCGAGTAGGCATGGAAGTTGTCGCCAATCATCTGCCACACGGGCAGCGGACGCCACAGGAACGCCTGCGGCACTTCCTCCTTGGTTCCATTCTCCAAACGGCGCAACACGGCGGCATCGTTGCGCCCAAAGAAGTTCACATACTTGAGCACATATTTCAGGCGGTTGTTCTCCGTCTTGTACATCAGCAGGATGCACACGCTGAGGCAGGAGATCAGGAGCAACACGAGTTGCTGGTACTTTCGCATTTTCTGCTGATCTGTCTTTTTTTTATAATTAAAATAACAATAAATTAAAAACACTCCCTGAAATACCAACAACAAAGTGCAACAGCTGTTGGTCAGTGTTGTCACCTGTTTGGAAAGCTACAAGAACTATCGGTTCGAAATCGGTGGCAAATTTAATCTTCATTATTATATGCTTTCTTAAATAAAAATGAATTATAATATTTATTTTAACCATTTAAGGATTAAGGAAATCACAACAAGCAACAATTTTCTGTCACAAACATTTTCCCTTATCGATAGTTCCCTGAGTTATTTGTTAACTCTATAGTTTTTTCTTCCAGTGCAAGTTTTTGCGATTGGGTGACAACCCTGCCTCCAGATGGGCAAAACATGAGTTTGGATGCCGACGATTGTGATGATTTTATACAAAACAAACTTTTCCGCACCCGGGGGAAATGTGGTAAGCATGTCCAGCCGCAAATGTGCTCCAAAATTCCACTGAAATTCATTCTAAACCGTCCACAGCAATCTATGCCCGCCAATCTGATGTATTTGTGGCGGTGAAGCAGAAGCCAACGCTCCGAGCCACTGCACCCACTCTGCTGGCCATGGCGGAGAGCAACATCAATAGCAATGTGATAAATGTACGGCACGATATCTGGTTCCACATTGCCATGCACATCGATCCGGAGGATGTGCAGACCTTCGCTCTGATATGCAAAGAGACCGCGCGATTGGTTTCCTCGCGAGCCTTCTGGCGCAATCTGTATCGGCGCCACTGCACCGGCACCGGCACCACCTCGGGCTGGAACCTGGACCTGCCCGCCCAGCTGCAACTGGAGCAGATACGCAACTGTGATACACGAGCTTTGAGATCGCTTGTCATCGAGGCGCTCTTTCACTGCCACCAACCGCTCAAGGTCCGCCTGGAGCTGGGCTATAACCTGGACTGGCTGCTGGGGCGCATTTTCGTTTCCAGCTGGCAGAAGCAGTACCAGTGTCTGTGGATAATGTGCTACAAGTTCTGGAACCGCCAGCCGCATGTACAAATGCAGAAAGAAGCGGAGGAGCAGGAGGAGGAGGAGTATCACTCGCAAGTAGTCAACGATTGGGAGACTCTGATAGAGGGAGACGCTGCGGGGGACCAGTTAACACCTGCCCAGGGTAATCCCCATGAGGGAGTTGTCCTGTTGATTGTCCTGTGCCGCCAGTTTGTCCCTACGCCCACGCAGCTGTCGTATGGCCAGCAGGGAGCGCGTTACCGACTGCGTGCCACCCGGGAACTCCTCTGCACGGACATGCGGGCCAAGAATCTGGAGCTGGACTTTGCCGAGGAGAGAAGCCGAAGTGTGGCCGTGACCGTGAAGTATCCGCGCATATCAAAGTACAAAGTGTTGCCCTGGTGGCATCCCGATTTCCAGCGATTTGTGAAATAAACCCATCTATCCTTTACGAGCTGCCTCGCCTTATCTGCTGCAGGTCATCGCCGCCGCAGAGAGTTCGTTATCTGCCGGTGAACACTAGTTCTGCGCTTGTTCGGTTGTTATCTCGAGAGCTACCTACTGCCCCCCGGGACAAGTCGCAAAACAAGCTTCTGCTCTTGTTTGATTCATATTTTTTATTCAAATGCACACAGGGGAGCGTTTACTTGTGGAGCGAATAAATCACATTGTTTTGGTGCATCTTTGTCGTTGTAAAAAAGCGATTATGTTTTAGGGGCTACAACTGGAAGATATTTGTCACAAGATATATATATATATACATACACAACACACACTTTTATCTTAAACCTAACGCTGAGTGCCACAAAGTTACAAAAAACTAAAAACAAACACATTCTGCAGAGAGGTGGTCATGGTATATCGGTGTCTTTCTAGAATTAGCGGAAGCCTTGTCAGGGATTATCCATCCATACTACACCTTGCCGAGCAGGTCGTGTCCATAGGGCTTCTTGCGGTATCCCTTGAAGGCGAACAGCTTGAAGGCCAGCACCATCATTACGATGCAGAAGGCGTACAGCAGCATGCCCATTCGCATGTCCATGTCGGTGAAGACGCTGGATATTTGACGCTTCTCTCGCATCTTAGCCGCCGACGGATGCAGCAGCTCCTCCCGCTGGACGCCGTAGCGGCTAATGAACTGCGGATTGTGTATATTCTTGAGGAAGCCCAGCACAGCGTCCTTGTTCCACTCGATCTCTAGGCTCTCCGATTTGGTATCTGGCGACCGCCGGCACTCGGGACAGCTGCTCGGGCTGGGGAACTGCAGTTTGGGGAACTCGGGATCCTCGGTATCGTCGCCAGCCAGCCGCTGGTTCACCTCATTGTGTGCAGCCCACAGCCAGAGGACCGCCTCCTCCTTGTTCGGCACGCTCCAGATTTTACGTCGCGATGCCATTGCCTGCGGCGAGTAAACAAACAAACAAAAAATATCACAAATTACTCAATAAGTGAACGTCACAAAAAAAAAGGGAGTAAGAATTGTTGGTACAGCTGGCGGCCTAAAAAAACCCAGTTGTATTTTTCAATTTACAGTGATAACTCGCACGTAAAAATAATAATTTAAGGTGCTTTAAATGCTTCAGGCTTGAGGTTTGAGGTTGCTTATTAATGACCTGATAAGGGAGATTTTTAGTATAGAGATAAGTAAAGGTGTTCTTAATGGTTTTCCCCCAATCAGCACTCAATGATTTGCATTATATCTAATCTGTGTGGGATTTGTGAACCTATTACTGCTTAGTTTCTAGTTCTAGCTCGTAAGATTTTATATACATATAGTAACAAATCGAATGGCATTGGACACACTTCCTCCCTTCTGTATTGTTACAAACATTGAAGCAAACACAATGGCAGGTATAATAAGCGGTTAGAGAAAGTTGTACAGTGACTCACTGCCACTTCCCTCGCACTAATCAAGGCTGCCACTGGAGAACTAGTAAACACACAAGTCCCCTAGATCGTAACAACTCAGAGCTCTTACACAAGCCTCAAAGCATACAAAAAAAGGTGGTTAGCCAACTAAGAACAGCCATGACAGTGTGCTGATCCAGAGAATGAGTTATTTAATTAACGCAGCACTTAAATATATACACAGGTAGCGGTTTTTTGTGGGCCAAAATTGTACCTGAAGTCAATTAGTTGTCGCATCGAATTAAGCCGATGGAAAAATCCCAGTCAGCGTTCAAGTCTTTTGTTTGGTAATCAACTACAAAGCCATTACAATCCCCCGCCTAGTCAGCACTCTGGTGGTCATTAGCACGTAGCCTGCCTGACTGACTCACCTGAAAGTGCTCGGCGCATTCGGTGCAGCCGAAGAAGTTCTTGATGTAGCCATGCATGGCCTGCAGGACTTCCAGGGGATCCGACGACTCCTCGTTGGACTCTGCCTGCACTGTCATAAAGTGGAAGAGAGTCCACAGCGAGCAGCTGTAGCCACGCAGGCGGGGCTTGGACCCGGCGCATCCCACAAAGTGTGTGGAGGAGTAAACGGGCGAGAGGTGGGCCTCCAGTCTCTTGAGCTCCTGCTCGAATTGCGCTCCCGAGAGCTGCTCGTTGAACTGCACCACATAGTCCTTGAGCTGGTTAACCAACTTATGGCCATCGACTCCGAGCGGATTGTAGCGCTGCAGCACGGCCAGGAAGCGCTGGAGGGCGAGCAGTCGCTCACCGCTGATCTCGCTCACCTTGGCCACCTCGTTGTGCAGCACCGTGCGAACGGCCTGCTCGAGATCCGCCTGGTAGACAAAGTGCTTGTTTCGCTGCACCTCCTTGATGAGGTCGCTCTGCTCGCCGGCCTTTGTGGCGGCGACTGTGGTCCTGTGTGGTTGCACCAGCTTTGCCGGCCGCGGTGTGATGTGCTTCTCCCGTAGCACCTCCTTGATCTGCTTCGCGTACGAATCACTGCTCACATCTTCCGTCGCGTAGGCTTTAATCTCACCCTTGCGATCGATTAGGCTCAGGGGTAGGTTGGTGGGTTCAATCTTGAACTTGGCCGCCACTTTGGCATCAGAGACGCGGCGCACTTCCACCGCCGGCCAATCGAGCAGGAACAGGGCCGTTTCGATGCCCACCGTGGAGTTTTCCGGCTCGTGGACCAAGGCCACGTACTGCTTGACGCTGCTAAGACCCTCGAACAGGCTGGACACGGAGTCGTTTTCCGTGACGGTGTGGAAGCTGGGCCAGAGGGTGTTGTTGTTGTGGCTGCTGGTCATATTCTCCGCCGCCACCATGCCCGCCAGCAGTCCCCGTACCTCTGACTCATCCTGCGTCAGCAGGCTCTGGCCGTAGTGCCCTTCACTGGGCTGGAAACCGGGTCCGAGGTAGCGCAGCGTGGGATAGCCCATCACCTCGTAGGTGCGGCAGACACCGTTGTTCTCCTCCGCCGCACAATCGATGGCGGCGACAATGAGCACCTCGGACCAGGGCAACAGGTGCTCCGCTATCTCCTTGTAGGTGGGCGCGAATCGCCGACAGTGGCCGCAGTACGTGTTGTAGAACTCGACGAGCGCCCCTCGGTTCTGGTCCAGCACCGTGGCATTGAAGTTGTCCACATTCAGGCGGACCACCTTGTCGTTGTCGTCGTACAGCCCCAGCGCAGGATCCTCGACCACCGATTGCTGCTTTAGCATGGCCTCGTACCGCGGCAGGGGAACTCCCGCGGATGTGGGTTGTCCCAGGAATCCCAGCAGCAGCAGCAGGCCGCCAACTGTAGCAATAATCAGGTGCTGCGCCACCGACATTTTCCGGATTTGCTGGTGGTGGTGCTGCGGCGGTAGCGATTCGTACGGAATGTAAGGTGGAGCGCGACTGTGCGATAAGTTTCGGTTTCAGCGCATTTGGAATGTTTTATGGTTAATTGTTTGATTAGAGTAAACTTTATATATGTGTGTTTTTATACTCTCTGAATGCACTCTCACTCCCGTTCCAGTGTTGTTATTGAAAGTGTGTATTTTTGCCTCCGTAGCAACTGGGCACACTCAAAAGCTTGCAACGAGCTTTTGAAACTGTTAAAACCTGTTGACATATCGATACTTGACAATCAATTTTTCGATTAATAAATTAAACATTTTGTTTTCAATTAAACGGGAGTTGTGACAAAAACTATAGTTAGTTTTTTATTTAAAGACAGTTCCCCAATAAAAGTATACAAAAAAAAACTCCTCTTGAAAATAAATAACAATCAATACATACATACAAACAGGTTGACATTGTAAACATTAACCAACAGCTGTGTTTGTTTACAAGCTTCTTTTACAGTGCTTGGGTGAGAGGGGGTGAGCGGGCTACACAACGCCCCAACAGCTGATGACCACAAAAACTTGAAAGGTCACCTTGAGAGCGGAAGAAGCAGAACGAATTTCAGCTGGTAACGTAAAAGTTCAATTTCTCAGCTAGATTTTTAAGCCCAAAAAGTAAACAATATCATTCCAAATAATAGTGATAAATTGTTGAAAATCGCAACATTTGCATACCCATACATACACAAACGAATTTTTGCGTGATAATGTGAATGAATGCGGCGAGATAAGTGAAAAAAAAATAATCTATAGATAAAGGAGTGGGAACTTTTATAAATTTGCCAAAATTCTATATATATATATAAATGTTCTAAGGCCATCTACCGGCAAACAAGTGCAATTCCTTGACCTACATGCAAAAGCGCTGAACGTGTGTGTGTGTGGGTGTGTGTGCTTGTTTTGTGCAAAAATTATTTTTATTCCCTGACCAGCTAGTAAAAATTCAATGTTGATAAGGCTCTATAGCGGCTAATCGTGAACACCTTTTTGTCTAATATTCACGTAGGCGCCACATGTCGATAATGCATCCGCAGGGGCTCAGGGAATTTCAACAGATACATTGCATTTTCCCCCACACACAGTACCTAACCCCCCTTGATCGGACGCCACTGTTGGCATTCGTCGTCGTATGTGTGTGTGTGTGTGAGTGTGACATTTAAGCGCGATTAAAACGTACACATATTTTTGTTTTAATGCTCCATTTGAGATTGTGGCGACCAGAAATTCCTGGCAACCAAAAGACCACGAAGAAGCGCATTAGTAGTCAGCGGCCGTCATGCTGAACGAGGGATTCCATTGGCTCTGGAGGAGCATGCTCCGGATCTTGATGCGCTATCAGCTCTTTCGCTGGCTCTGGGGCCTTTTCGCGGCGATCGATAACGCAGCACCAGCCGCCGCCGCAGCAGTACCGTTGCAAATCGAAAAAGGGGAAGAAGCAGCAGACAACGGATTGACGACGGATAGAAAGAGGAAGCAGGCGCCTCTGGAGAAGGCAAAATCCGGCGGAAGATCCGAGACAGAATCAGTCGCGATTAGAACCGTTCCAAGTGCAAATGCTAAGGCAATGGGCAATGCAGGCAGTGCCGAGATCGTATCAAATCAAATCATCCGCCGCCGTGAGGTATTATCGCCCCAACTGATCACCATCGGTATCGGTGTGTGTTCCCAGTGTTCGTGCTTCGTGTTCCGTGTCTCCCGAGTGTCCATAATCCATAACTATGTACATTTATTGTGTGTGCGTGTCCGAAGTGTGTGAGTGGAGGCCACCTTGAATATATAAAACATGCATCCGTGCCGGCGATGCTGCAGTTACAGTGCCGGTTGCTCTTCGTTAACAGCAGCAAAGACTATACTTAGTGACAGTGTCTAAGTCCCCCATTGGAAGTTGTAGCAAAAAACCTCTAAGATTCTGCTCGCACTGTGGTGGTATTTTAACAAGAACATGCCTTTGTGTGTGCGTTTTACCAATTGCAAATATTACTACCAAAAAGCATACAGTGAAAATTCTATAAGAAAAATATCCAAAATGTTTAAGAAATGGATCTATAAAGAGCTTTCAATCTGATTACAAGTGTCCTTTTGTATAAAGTGGATTTAAAGACTGCTAAGTGCTTGCCATGGAAAATATTACCCAAAATTCATAATAAACTATGAAATTTTAATAAATCGAAGCAATGAGATGATACAAAAAAATAAGAACTATATCTATCTGATAGATAATAATCTCTTATATCCAAATTCCAAATAAATGGTTAATATTTCATAAATGAAACCACTGAATTGGTCACAAAGTTGGAGGATTATAAGGTGTTCGAAATTCGGCTTTAAAGATAAAAGTTTTAATAGTTTTCAAAATTGTTTAATGTTTTCAAAGCCTTAAAAGCGTTTGATTTCGGATAGTTTAATAAATTCTATAAAGATATCAGAGACTAAAATCCTTATAAATGTATTTTTAAGTAGATCATGTCAAAGGATCTAGAAAAAGTATTATAAAGTATTATAAATTCCTTAAAAGATTTCACAATCTCCTCAAAAATTACAAAATTTGTCACATTTATCATCACAATCATAGAAACCAACGCTTATCTCACTTTAGGAGAGCCTTTTTTAAAGCGTTACTAATTAGTTGAAAGAGATCTTGGAGATAGTGCTTAGTGCTGCAATCGGGATTATAAATAGTTCGACTGACTGTACATTCCATGCATAACAACGCCCATGTTCATGTGTAATCATTGATGTGACGCTTGGTAACCGATTATGTAACCGCTTTCCCGGATTTCTTTAGATGAGCACCATGGGCAAGGAGACGGAGTCGCACAGTATACCCATCAGCGAGGGCCAGAATGCCGAGCATGTGCTGTACCGCCTGAAGAGGGGCTCCAAGCTGAGTGTCCATCCGGATGCCTCGCTGCTCGGCCGAAAGATAGTCCTGTACACCAACTACCCCGCCGAGGGACAGAAGTTTGTGCGTACCGAGTACCGCGTATTGGGATGGCAATTGAGCAGTGGCAAGCAGATCACATCGGTGATGCATCCAGAGGCCCATGTCGTTGATACGGACATCTACAGTCAGGTGGAATTGAATATGTCGGGAACGTATCACTTTTACTTCCGGTATTTGGAGAGGTGAGTTGGATGATCTTTTAACCTTGAAGATTGTGTTTACTCTTCAATTTAAATTTAAAAAATTATATATTGATGATAAAGTTCATAAAAAACAAAAGACAAAACCTTAATTGATTTCAATTCATTCCCCGAATTTTATTAATCAACATTTAATTACAGTCCAGACACTGGCAGCTCTGGCGCCGACGGAGCTCTGTATGTCCAAGTGGAGCCCACTCTGCATGTGGGTCCGCCGGGCGCCCAGAAGACCATTCCTTTGGACTCGGTGCGCTGTCAAACGGTGCTAACGAAGCTCCTGGGACCGCTGAATACCTGGGAGGCCAAGCTGCGCGTGGCCAAGGAGGCCGGTTACAATGTGATCCACTTCACGCCCATCCAGGAGCTGGGCGGCTCCCGTTCCTGCTACTCGCTGCGTGACCAGCTTAGGGTGAGCTCCATCTATGCCAACCAGAAGGGCGGCAAGGTCAGCTTCGAGGAGGTGGAGAAGGTGATTAAGAAGTGCCGCCAGGAATGGGGGGTAAGGAGATGCCATCTATATTTCGCTGCAGTTACTAATGACACACTTACCAGGTGGCTTCCATCTGCGACATTGTGCTCAATCACACGGCCAACGAGTCCGAGTGGCTGCTGCAGCATCCGGATGCCACCTACTCGTGCGCCACTTGTCCGTATTTGCGTCCTGCCTTCCTGCTAGACGCCGCCTTTGCCCAGTGCGGCCTGGACATAGCCGAGGGCAGTCTGGAGCATGTGGGCGTGCCGCAGGTCATCGAGCAGGAGTGCCATTTGGAAGCTTTAAAGTACCAGTTGCACACCTCCTACCTGTCCAAGGTCAATATCCACGAGCTGTATCAGTGCGACGCCATGAAGTATGTGAACGAGTTCATGACCCAAGTGCGGACTCGCGAGCCGCCCAAGAACGTGGCCAACGAGTCCCGCTTCGAGGAGATCCAGCTGATACAGGACCCGGAATATCGACGCTTGGCCAGCACCATTAATTTCGAGCGGGCGCTGGAGATCTTTAATGCTTTCCATGGCGACTGCTTCGATGAGGAGTCGCGGTTCCGCAAGTGTGCCGAGACCCTGCGCCGTCACTTGGATTCCCTCAATGAGCGCGTGCGCTCCGAGGTCCAGGGCTACCTCAACTATGCCATCGACAATGTTTTAGCCGGCGTGCGCTACGAACGAGTCCAGGGCGATGGTCCGCGAGTGAAGGAGATCTCCGAGAAGCACTCGGTCTTCATGACTTACTTCACACACACGGGCACTTTGGGCAAGTCCCTGGCCGAGATCGAGGCCGATATGTACACCAAGGCGGGTGAGTTCTTCATGGCCCACAACGGCTGGGTGATGGGCTCCAGCGATCCGCTCCGAGACTTTGCCGAGGAGCAGCCCGGCCGCGCCAATGTGTACCTCAAGCGAGAGCTCATCTCGTGGGGCGATAGTGTGAAGCTGCGCTTCGGCAGGAAGCCAGAGGATAGTCCCTATTTGTGGAAGCACATGACCGAGTATGTGGAGACCACGGCGCGCATATTCGACGGCGTGCGCCTGGACAACTGCCACTCGACGCCGCTGCATGTGGCCGAGTATCTGCTGGATGCCGCGCGCAAGATCAACCCAGAGCTGTATGTGGTGGCGGAGCTGTTCACCAACTCGGATGCCACGGACAATGTGTTCGTCAACCGGCTGGGCATCACCTCCCTGATCCGTGAGGCTCTCTCCGCCTGGGACTCGCACGAGCAGGGTCGCCTGGTCTACCGGTATGGCGGTGTGCCCGTCGGCGGCTTCTATGCCAACTCGTCGCGTCACGAGGCCCCCAGTGTGGCCCATGCTCTGTTCCTCGACCTCACCCACGACAATCCGTCGCCGGTGGAGAAGCGTTCCGTCTACGACCTGCTTCCCTCGGCTGCCCTGGTCTCCATGGCCTGTTGTGCCACGGGCAGTAATCGTGGATACGACGAGCTGGTGCCCCATCATGTGAGTGTTGTTTTAGCCTGAAGACAATTTAACAATTATTTATATTTCAACTTCTCCCTCCAGATCCATGTGGTGGATGAGGAGCGCACTTACCAGGAGTGGGGCAAGGGCGTCGACTCCAAGTCCGGAATAATGGGCGCTAAAAGGGCATTGAATCTGCTGCACGGACAGCTGGCGGAGGAGGGCTTCAGCCAGGTGTATGTGGACCAGATGGACCCCAATGTGGTGGCCGTCACACGTCACTCGCCCACCACTCACCAGTCGGTTATCCTGGTGGCGCACACGGCCTTCGGCTATCCGTATCCGAATGCCGGACCCACCGGGATCCGACCGTTGAGATTTGAGGGCGTGCTGGACGAGATCATTTTGGAGGCCAGTCTGACCACGAAGAGCGATAAGCCCTTCGACCGCCCAGCTCCCTTCCAGAAGGATCCCAACGTGATCAATGGCTTTACACAGTTCGAGCTGCACCTGCAGGAGCACATCCCACTGGCCAAGTCAACGGTCTTTCAGACCCAAGCCTTCGTCGACGGCAACAACACGGAGCTCAAGTTTGTCAATTTACGACCGGGCACCGTGGTGGCCATTAGGGTCTCCGTGCATCCGGGTCCCCGTGCCAGCTTTGGCAAGTTGCAGAAGCTCACGAACGACCTAAGGCTGGGAGCGGGCGAGGAGTGGTCGCAGCTGCAGGCCATCGTCTCGAAGTTGGATCTGGTGGCTTTGAGCGGAGCTCTGTTTAGCTGCGACCAGGAGGAGCGCGATCTGGGCCACGGAGGCTCTGCCTACGACATACCCAACTTTGGCCAGATTGTGTACTGCGGCCTGCAGGGCTTCGTCTCCCTGCTGACGGAGATCTCGCCCAAGAATGACTTGGGTCATCCGCTGTGCAACAATCTCCGCGATGGCAACTGGATGATAGGTTTGGTGTCCACTCAAAAAGGAGCCTTGAAGTCGCATCTCTAAGGGATTCTCTCTCCACAGATTACATTGCTGATCGCTTGACCAGCTACGAGGATCTGAAGCCACTGTCCGCCTGGCTGAAGACGGCCTTTGAGCCTCTGAAGAATATTCCACGGTACCTGGTGCCCTGCTACTTTGATGCCATCATCAGTGGCGTCTACAATGTGCTCACCAACCAGGTCAACGAACTGATGCCCGAGTAAGTCACTATAAATACTCTTGATCTGCCCAATTGATGCATTTTCTTTTCCAGTTTTATCAAGAACGGCCACAGTTTCACCCAGTCGCTGGCCCTGTCCACGCTGCAGTTCCTCTCCGCCTGCAAGTCGGCCAATCTGCCCGGCTTTAGTCCTGCCATAAGTCCACCCAAGCCACCGAAGCAGTGCGTGACCCTGTCCGCCGGCCTGCCGCATTTCTCCACCGGCTACATGCGCTGCTGGGGCCGCGACACCTTTATCGCCCTGCGTGGCTGCATGTTCCTGACCGGGCGCTACAACGAGGCCCGGTACATCATCATTGGCTTTGCCCAGACCCTGCGGCATGGTCTGATTCCCAATCTTCTGGACAGTGGCAGCAAGCCGAGGTTTAATTGCCGCGACGCCGTCTGGTGGTGGATGTACTGCATCAAACAGTATGTGGAGGCAGCACCCAAGGGCGCAGAGATCCTGCGGGACAAGGTGTCACGCCTGTTTCCCTACGACGATGCCGATGCCCATGCTCCCGGCGCCTTCGATCAGCTGCTCTTCGACGTGATGCAGGAGGCCCTGCAGGTGCATTTCCAGGGCCTGCAGTATAGGGAGCGCAACGCCGGCTATGAGATCGATGCCCATATGGTGGACCAGGGCTTTAACAACCACATTGGCGTGCATCCGGAGACTGGCTTCGTGTTCGGCGGCAACAACTTCAACTGCGGCACTTGGATGGACAAGATGGGCTCCTCGCAGAAGGCCGGCAACAAGGGAAGGCCGAGTACACCACGCGATGGATCCGCCGTGGAGCTCATTGGCCTGCAGTACGCCGTGCTTCGGTTTATGCAGAATCTGGCCGAGAAGGAGCAGATCCCGTACACGGGCGTCGAGCGCAAGGGGCCGTCGGGCGAGCAGACCAAGTGGACCTACAAGGAGTGGGCGGATCGCATCAGGGACAACTTTGACAGGCACTTTTACGTGTCAGAGTCGGAGACAGGTTCGCTGGCCAACAAGAAGCAGATCTACAAGGACAGCTATGGAGCCACCCAGAGCTGGACAGACTTCCAGCTGCGATGCAACTTCCCCATCACTTTGACCGTTGCCCCGGAGCTGTGCAATCCGCAGAACGCGTGGCGGGCCCTGGAGCAGGCCAAGAAGTACATACTGGGACCGCTGGGCATGAAGACGCTGGATCCCGAGGACTGGAACTACAGGGCCAACTATGACAACTCCAATGACTCGACCGATTGCACGGTGGCGCATGGCGCCAACTATCACCAGGGCCCGGAGTGGGTCTGGCCCATTGGATTCTATCTGAGAGCGCGCCTGATCTTCGCCAAGAAGTGCGGCCATCTCGATGAGACCATTGCCGAGACGTGGGCCATTCTGCGCAACCATCTGCGGGAGATGCAGACGTCCCACTGGCGAGGCCTGCCCGAGCTGACCAACGACAATGGTTCCTACTGCGGCGACTCGTGTCGCACGCAGGCCTGGAGTGTGGCTGCCATCCTGGAGGTGCTCTACGATCTGCATTCGCTGGGAGCGGACGTGGCCTAAGGCTATCCCAGGGGAAGAGGAAGATGAAGAGGGATCCACCGTTGCATACTCAAACCTTAGACCTGTTAGTTGTTACACCTTGGATACGGTTTGGGAGTGATTCTCCTAGCCAGCTTTGTCCTTGTCATTTTTGCTAAATTCCTAAAATACATTAAAGTTGCAATTGTTTTTAAACAATCCCAAGCTTTATTTCTGATTCTGTTTCGTGAGTAACCCCCCTTCGTTGCCAATAACTTTTAGCAAAACGATCGCCAACTTTGCCTAAGAGAAGTAGCTGTCGCGGCATACCCGCATGCAGGAGCACTGCGGAGGATCAATTAAGCCGCTGTTGAAGCGAGGAACATCGCGTTCCACATGCTCAGAGGATCTTGAGATCTCCGGCGCAGTTACAATCTGGTAACTGGTTTTGGCAGCTCGCAAAGATACTGACATTGGCTCTGGCACTGGCTCTGGCTTCTGGGCCAGCTTAGGCTTATCCTCCTGCTCCGCCTTCTCCTTTAGCTTTGACTGAGAAGCAAGGACTTTCAAATCGAAAAAGAAAAGAAATACCAGGATGCCAGCTACTCACGCCGCTCCATATTCTCAGGACTGTCAGGGCGGCCTCGCAGGTCAAGTCGCAGGCCTTCTCCAACACATATTGCTGGACGACATTGAGTATGATGGACATTTTTGAGCGGTGAATTTTGGGCTATGGGTTTACATACGAAATTTTTGTTTTAGCGACTGACCTACACAATACCAAAGTATCCAAAAATCAGTATAAATATATATATATATTTCTATACACTCTCGCCTAGCCTACTTTTACACACTAAATAAATACGTGTATAGTTTATGTACATATAAAGCTTAGGTAAGCTGCGGAGGTTGGGTTCCGTTGGGACTCGGTTGGTAGGCTTCGTTTTCAGTGGTTATCTCGACGTCTTCATCCTTGATTGACTTGAGATCGCGTCCTATACTCTCCAGGTTTAAGTTCAAGCCAGCTGCTGCCGCCAAATTGTTATTATTGACTTCATCTAGCTTCGGTTCGCGAAGGCAGTTCTCGTCTGCCTCCCGCTTGATCCTCGCCAGCGGCTGCTCAGTCCTCAGATTGAGCAGCTCTCGCCGAATGGCCTCCACGTTATCCTCAATATTTGGCTTCTTAGCCTCTGTGACTGTGCCATTGACTGGCTCCTTGGCCCCCAGCGTTGCATTCACCATCAGGGCCAGTGGTATGGGCAGCCGTTTGATGAGGGACACCGTGTCCACACTGGTGTTCTTCAGGAGTTCGCCTGTCTTATAAGACAGCGGCTCAAAAACGCCGGCATGGGCTTCCTTCTCATCGCGCAAATGAGCATTTTCGGTGAGTATGTCCATCAGAGAGGCCTTGGGCCTGCGCTCTGCCTTTGCCTCGGCAACAGGTGGTGGTGGCGGAGACTCTTTGGGCACCTTTGATTCCGCAGCAGCCTCAGGCTCCTTCTTCTTCAGTTCCTCCTTGGCCGGCACAGCTGGCTGGCCGAGTGGGCTCTTTTTGGCCAGCTCTTCGTTTAGCTCGCCCACCGTCTTCTCCAGCAGTTTCTTTGTCTCCTTGAGCTCCTTTTGCGTCTTCAGTAGCTCATCGGCATTGGCTTTGCTTTGCTCCTTTTGCTCCTCGGCGGCCACCTCCTCCTCTTTCTTGATGGCCGCTCCGTCAATGGTATTGCTTGCTCCTAACACTTTGGGAGCCTCTGTTGGAGTGACGGCAATGGGCGGTGGGTTCTCCTTGGGCTTGGCAGCTGTCAGGTTGACATCTACAGGCTTTACTTCCGGTGGCTTAACCTCCGCCTCTTTTACGTCTTTCTTTGCCTCGCTAGCCGCCTTATCGCTCTCCAAGGGCACTACATGGACTTCATCTATGGGCAGTGGTGGTAAGGGTGGCTCCGATGGCTTCTCTTTTGGCTTATCGATGATCTTCTCGGCCAAGGCATCCTTGATAATCTCGGGATTCTGAATTTCCAGCTTCTGCAGCAACAGGTTCTTTTCACTTTCGCCCAGATCCTTGGCCAAATGTTTGGGTAGCTCCGCTGGTACTTGACCCGCCGGATACAGCGGGGTGACCACCTGGACCACATCGAACTCTGGTCCCGAACTCTGCTCATCGATGGCACTCAGGTTGGCATAGGTGCCCAGGATCATGAGCAGAAACCCGCTGACGAACACAAACTGGGCAAGAGTGCGTTCCATAGACTCCTTTTTGATGATCTTCCGGAAACTGGAGGCGGGGAACATAATGCAAATCGCCACGCCAATGGTGGAGCCAACCAGGCCAATGATAAGCTCCACGGAGGGAATGACCAGGGCCACGCATAGCGAGAAGCCAACAATGAAGATAGTGATAAGCCGGAAGCGCTGCTCAGGTATGTAACTGCTGCTCTCCGTGTGTCCCTGTCAATGCAATAATGGCCATTAATCAGTCTCAAAGCACTTAATGGTATCGTTTGCTTACCTTTCTGTACAACAGCGAGTAGATACTGGCCCTGCAGGGGAAGATAACCAGGGGAAAGCTGAATGCAATCGACAGCACAAAGCCTATTTTGATGATATCACTGCCGAAGGAGGTCGACAAATTCACCAGAATGTTGCCTGTGCGTAAGAGAACATGTTTATAGATCAGAACATGCGTCAACAAAGCTGGTCTTTTGTACTCACCCGAAAAGGTGTGGGTGCAGAAGGCCACATAGCCAAAAAAGCCAACGGATATGTAAACAAACGTACAGATCCAAGTGGCGTTGCGCACAATGCCGTTCAACTTGTCGAGACTCTGGTTGTTAATGCTCTCGAAGACCTCAAACAGCTGCCTGCGATCAATACAGATTGATTAAATATTTACTACAAGGGATTTGCACGTACATTTGGCAGGAGAGCGCCATGCTGAAGATGGGCAGACACTGGAGTACGCCGGCGGGCTCCCAGTAGAGCACCTTCTCCGTCCAATCGTTGGCCGCTATGTGACTCTGTGCCTCCAGCACGATCTTGAGCATCAGGCAGACGTAGAAACCAATGGAGGCGGTGCACACAGCCGACAGGCTGTCCACGTTCCGTAGCATGCCCAGCGGCACAATGCAGACCACAGTAACCACCACCATTACCTAGAGATTACCAAAGATTAGTAGAGATTCACAAACGAAACTAAGATCTATCTTACAAGGCTGCGCAGATGCAGGTGCTCGGCCACGTTAAGCGTAAACAGCTTGGCTATTATCTGCGGCCCCAGATCCCCCACGACCACAAAGTAGGTGATGCACGTCCCAATCAGGTAGCCAATGATGCACAGTTCCACTAGAAGCTTGCCGGAAGCACCGAATGCATGCAGGCCGAGCAGCTCGAAGCTCTTCCGACGTGTCAGCAGCGAGGTCTTGATCAGGTAGTGGCAGCACACCCTCGTGATGCCATTGCTCAGCACGAGCAGCAGGATGGACAGCAGGATGCCGCATTTCTGGAAGCAGAACGGCATGGCCAGGATTCCCACGCCAATTATGCTGTTCGCCAGCGTCATCACATGTCCGGAGTGGGCCAGCATCTTGTCTTGTCTCCGGAAGGGACTTTCCTTGCCTCACTTTCTCTTGGTATCGGACTCCACGCGTCTGGCCGCGTAGGCAAAAGGTGAAGAGATAGCTACAGTCAGGGGGGTCGGACGAGCGCTGTTCTGATAAGCTCACTCACCTGCGACAGGTAGCGATACGGTGCGAACTAATGTACGACTGCGTTTTTGCCACTTAAATTAGGGCCGAAACCGAAACGGAACCGATGACTTGGACTTGTGCACTTGCGCAAGCAAAACTGTAAACAAAATAATCCGGCGGCGACGGCGGCGGCGGTGGAAGAGGTATTGGCGCTTACATTGAGTGGGCAACCGTTGTTCAGCAAACATTTGTTCCAAATACGACGTGTGCGGGCGTAGCGCCGGAGAGCTTGCGCATTTTTACCGAGAAACTTTTTTAAACAAATTTGTCGTCATCAAAAGACCCAAACAGTGTGACCAGCTGCGGTCAGCTGCACAAACCATAATAATAATGCGGTTTGTGTGAAGGAACAGCTGACTAGTGGGAAATATCGATAGAAACATCGATGAATAATTTTTATCAATTTTTTAGAATAGTCTGTAATCAGTATATCGATACCACAAGCGATTCATCGAAGTTCTCCCATCGCTAGCGAGGTTGTGAAAATCTGTGTTTTGCTATTCCTTTTCACCCTGCTTCTCCAAAACTCTGACAACAGTATGTTAAGTTGTTCCTTTTCCTAACATCTTCTCCAAAACTCTGACAACAGTATGTTAGCCTCATTCTGTTAATTTTATATGCAAAACTCTGTTACTGATAATTGCATTTGCAAAGTCAGTCTGTTAACTTCCGGTAAGCATATCTCTGGTAAGGATCATGTTGAAGTTTAGGCCGTTTTTTAAGCGGTAATTCAAAAATTCGTATCTCCGCTCGACTAAAAGGCAGAATTTTGAATTTTTTATCATATATTCATTGTTTATTTGTGTACATTTTCAAATTTATTTTAACTGAAAACATGTAAAACTTACGAAGTTACTGCGCTTTCAAATACACTCAATAAAAAGTGGTCCGCTGGCTATCGCGATTCAGCCAATCTCGGTAATACGAAATGCAAAAAAAAATGGGTATGTATTTTAATTTGTATCTCAATTGCTATGGCAGGTAGTAAAATAAATGAAAAATATAAAAAAAATTAATTTGTCACACGATTTTTTATAAAAGTGATTGGAAAAATTCACTTTTTTTTCTCGATTTTGAAGTGAATAAACAAAAACTAATCGACCTTTCCCAAACATTTTAAAGCTTTATTTTCATTTTAAGGTAACCCCTAAACACGGCGTTATTAATTATTAAATTTTAAAGTAAACTTAATAAATTTTTGGAAAAAAAAGTTTAAAAAGTTTAAAAAAATCATTATTAAAATATACTCAAATATTGTCTTTCTTGTCATCACCCAGATTACGGTCACACTTTCTGTATTTTTTTCTGCACCAAAAGCAGTCCCATTTAGTTTTC
>VNJR01002731.1:0-81554 GCA_008042585.1 Drosophila punjabiensis | reverse complement strand
AGAATTCTGCTCATACTTTTACTAATTTCTCATCAAAATACTTTCCTCACGCAGTGCTGGGAATGAATTATTCATGGATCGAACTGGTTGGCAGCATAGATCCCATACGATCTTGATAGACCAGTCCCAATGGAATTATATAATTTCTAGAGAGTGACTAAGCTAATGTCTAGCAGCCCATTTCGCGGAAATACAAAGCCGTTTCGACTTCTGTATCTAAGCAGCATCTGCATCTCACACTAACATTATGGGAGTCGGTGTTACCTACATATTATTATAAATATTTACAATAGAATCGAATAATATACATGTTTATAGATAGTTTGACACGCGAAAATGCAGGTTATATTTTTCTCTGTGTGACAGAGTTCTGTAAGTACTTCGTTAGCCTATACTTTGCACTGCGATCGGAACGGACTGAACTCTTAAACTGTTTACAATGGCCCTGAACACAGACAAATAGAGCTATGGGGAAGTATCGGGCAATGTGAAGATGCCGATGGGAATGCTTATTTGTCACACAAAGGCCTCTTTGCCGATTCTGAAGCCTGTCGACGGGTATTCAGCACAATATGGTTATAAATACACCGCAGTTTGTATCTGTATCTGCACAAAAGGCGGCTGAGAATAATGAGAAACGCTTAGAGGAAGGAAAACATTTTTCAAATCTCATTGTTTTTACGTCTGTTATTGTTTTTCTCAGTCGTCTCCACCAGACTTTGATTACTTGTTTACATGGCGGTCATATTTTAATTGGACTTTCTTACTAATTTGATAATTATCAAAGTGACTAAGCTCGAGCGAGTAAGTGCAAAGTTCCTCGACACAAATACCAAATACAGGAATATTACCATATATTAAACTTGATATTTTAATCATGGAAATAACTTAATTTCCAGCAGATACAATTAACACAATTTATTCGCAAACGAGTTCTACAACATACTACTCGTATACTTTAGTTTCAGATGCACAAAATAACTTTCGATTTCTGTCTATCTTTGTTCACACAATTTGCACTCAATTAAGAGATATTAAGGCTTCTGCTTCCTTGTGGCCCAGAAACATGTCGTTCAACCCGATGGCCCGAAGGGACGGGGACTCGCTGTTGCATTCACAGTCGACTGATTTTCGGTTGACGTTGACCCATTCAGCACCAATCCGCCTTGACCTTCAGCCGAGTCATTGGCTCAGGGCCAAGTACCCGATTACACACGCAACCCAGTGTCTCTTGGCCAGCTTGTGTTGTTGCTTCTGTTGAGCCTTTCTTTTTAGGGGAATTCTAGGTTACCATTTGACTTAATCAGTGCTAAATTTAAAAATATAAAAAATAAAATATTAAAGAAACCAAGATAAAAGGACCCGAAAAGGGGAAAACTTGTATTTTTCTTTCTTCTGTCAACTAAATGTATACTATGAAATGTATCTTTCTAAGTTAGGTTTCTTTAAAGCTATAAAATATCCTTGTTATTTAAGGTCTTCTGTTTATAAAAAATGCTCTTTTGTTCAGAAAGCTTTTTAAAATAAAGAACTATCTTAAGCTTAAATTACATTACTGGGGAAAACTACATATCTTGTGTCACCTTGACTACTACCCAATCAACCCATATTTTAAATTGCCACGTTTGTTTATAATGCATGCTTTGGAACTAGCATGAATGCAAATTGAGCGCATTTCAGCGATACCTTGTAAGATTCTTGTTTAAATAATCAATATTTACATTTTTGAAAGGTGCGTAGACTCTATCTCTTCAACAAATGCGAACATCAGTGCCAAAATACATTATCTACAGAATCCTTAAGAACCAAACAGAACCTGGGGGTCCCAATTTTTAAGTTTGAGTAGCAAAAGCTTAAAGTTCTCCTTTAATCCTCTTAACTATTGTTTGATTAAAAGTCTGTAGTATAAGTTTATATGTATAGTAACAGAACGCAACATTTAAATAAATATATATTTATGTATATTAAATATGTATATATATATATATATATAAATTGTTTTTTATTGAGATCTTTAATCACAGTTCATTGTCTATAGATTAAAAATATATATTGGTAAAATACCCGAAAATAATTTTTCTAAGGCATTGTACATGTTTTATTAAAAATACTACAGACTATTTTATCTACAACTATTATTAAACATTTGTTTAAACCCAAAAGTATAACTTTAAAATATTGACCTCTTTCATTCTTTATTTAATTTACAATTAAACTAAATTTTTACTCAGCATGTAAAGTAAAGTAAAGTATATTACGGAACGTTTTCAGAGTTTTATTAAGACTATCTGAATTTCTTGTGGCATACTTTCAGGCTGGACTCACAGTAGATGGCGACAAAATCGAACTGCCTTTTGCTTCAATACCGGTTCAATCCATACGGCTATTGAAAGTACTGCCGAAAATTTTCGGAAGTGTACAATCTGATTCTTGGTTCTGAGACCTGTTTCATTTAGTCGAACTGAGTAATCGACATCCCTGAATCCCGGAAAAACTAATTAAAAAAAAATTTTTTTAATATCTTCTATGGATTTTGATAATCCCTACTTTGCGTTGATGAATTTCAGATTGCCTAGAAGTTGCCCTACCGCCCTAAACATTGTGAACACCGTATAACTTGCTAGATAAATACATAGATATGTAATAATAAGACTGAACTATGTTTTCTTACTCGTTGTTTCAAAGTTTTTTGATTTTTATGAAGAAATTAAACATTAAATATAGATTGACTTCAACTGCTACCCATTCGAACGTTAAGTAATTTATAGGTCTGCCTCAAAAAAACAATTATATTTCAACATTTATCTGTTCCTGGAAATTATTAAGAGCCCCCATAGCACACGACTCACGAGACGCTTCCACCTCAAGTGTACAATTTAAATGCAAAACGCACAATGGCCAATAATCGAAACGTTCCCGACAGCGCATAAAGTTCTCTGAACAGTTTTCAAAGACAATTGCATTTCGTACCGAGGGCTTGTCTGCATTTCATCAATACTTCGACTGGCAGAGCAAATAAATACTTCTGATTTATTAGGGTTAACACACTGGCTGCTTGGGACGGGTTCAATGGATGGACGGCCTGAATGGCCGGGTGATGAGTGCCCATTACCGCACTCGGCACTTGGTTCTAATCGCACGTCTTGACCTTTTGTCAGCAAGTGGAAGTGCGACCCGCAGATGGGTCGAAGGGCAGAAGCACTGAAACAGTGGGCTCAAGCGGAGGAAAGCAAGGCACCGAGGCTAATCCCGGCTTGGAAAATCGCTAATGATGCCAAGCGGCTGGGATGATTCATGACAGCCTCATTACCGGGCTGCAAGCACGGCTGTGGGAGATTGGGGTCCGAGTCAGAGACCCTTTAAACTTAACCTTCAGGGCTCCCGGGCCAGGCAACCGTAACTACTACACTGTTCAAAAATTAATCCAATAACGCATATGTGTAAATAGAATATCGTGAAAAATATTATTAACATTTTCTTATTTCCAAGTTTTCTTAGCTGCCTCACTGTTCTGAGACGGAAACTCAGACAACGTAAGAAGTTTTTCGCTTGAATTTCGCATTTTCGTTCACAAAGTTCAAATCATTTTTTGCTGTGCCGCGATGATAACGCCGACGACATGTCTACTGCGCCCGATTTCTGGGGTGTGGCAGAAAGGCCTTTTGTTCGTCTTTCTTTCCACGGCTCTTTCGCTGCATTTTCGTCGGGCTTTCGAGTCGACTTCTTGTTGGTTAAAATGGCTTGGACCAACGCAGTGCGAGCTCATTCCCCAGCCGAGTCGCGTGAAAGTTGGACGCAAGTAAGCGCAGCCGAAGAAAGCAGCTGAAGACCGAAGACAGTACAGCGGAGACAGTCCGATTCTTTCATTTATTCAAGAACAAACAGTGAACTGGTTGGGCCCTGGCGCTTTGACCCACTTCCAGTCCGAAACGAAAGAATTTCCGCTCCAAAGTGAAACCCGCACTGATTTCAGATTTCGGATTTCGAGTTGCGCCGTTCAAAATTCTTTCCCGACTGTTTTCGCTTTCGCTCGAAAAGACCAACCAGCTGCTACGTCATCTAACCGAAATTAGCATATATCCATATCCATATCCATACACATATATCACAGACAGAAGAGAGCGCCCGGAACGTGCTAATCAATTACGAAACTAGCCAAAAGTGAAACACAACGAACGCTCATCCATATTTCTGCAACTTGTACTTTCATGCAGACGACAAACCATAAAATGTGCCGGAGTATTGGATTAGTTTTGCTCGTCGCCGTGCTGGGCACTGCCCTGGCCCAGGAGCAGCGTAAGTAGCGATCAAACTATATAACAAGTGATACCTATTTGGCCGGGGCTTTCTAAGTTACATCAAGCGCCGCACTGACTTTCCAGCCGGTCCTTAGACACGTCCACCGAGCGGTGGATTTGGCATTGATTAATTACCACCCCCAGACGTGCCTCGGCAACAACGAAAGTTGGCCAATACCGCAGCTGGGCAAGTGGTTCCCGGAATAGCAATGGATGGCCGCGATTTCCGAGGTAATAGTTCAGGTTCTGGGGTTCTTCACTCGGTTGCCCAAATCCAAATTGCACATAACTCTGGAAGCAGGGTAATCACTTTACAAAAAAAAATCCATTAGTGCGAGCTGATCTCTGTGTAAAAGTTGGCTTCTTATCAAAGGCTAAGTGTCTAGACGTACTTAAGCACTAAAAATCCTTTTAAAAGTCAGAATAGAGAACGTGCCAAGATAAATCTCTGAACTTCTTTCGGGTTATTCTTTAAAGAAATTAAATAAAACTGCCCCTTTTTATTAGTTTTCGGTGAATCAAAAGAATATAATCTAAAACAATAAATGTGTTCAGTCGTATTTCTGAACACTATGTTATAAATTGTAGCACACTTAAAAACCTACCCTTAAAATGTATTAGATTTGATAATTGTGCGTAAAAATGATATTCAACCCTGTTACCTTCAACAATTCGAATCCAAAAAAGGGTCTAGGGATGAAATCCTTATATAGGTGACATGTCATGGGACTCATAGAGGAAATGCATTTCGAAGGTAAACCCTTTAGTCTTTACTAAGCTAGGATATATTGGCTTGAAAATGATGTATGCATCCTGAGTGTATATATGTTTTAGTCCGATTTCACTCCTGTGTATAGGGATTCAAATTGCATGCCAAATTCTAAATGAGCTATGAAGAGATCAAAGAACAATCGCAGTTATTCCAGACTTTAACCCCAGAGAAACTAGCATGTTCCCGCTTTTAATGGCAGCCACATATCCCTGTCCACTGTAACATAACCGCGTTAATTGCCCCGGCAATAAACCTGTCACCAGTAGCATTTTGACTCCAAGTGCGGGCCGGACTTGTTCACAGCGATTAGCCGCTGTGAGACCGGCGAGGTAATTGTGAACTTGAACCCGCGTCCCCTGACGCACTCGCCTGGGAAGCGCAATTACCGCGAGGAAAGTGAATCTTCAGTTTCATTGTCAGCCCCTGTTGACGAACTCAGTCCCGGCAGCGTAACAATGCATGCGTGAATAGGCAAAATCTGGCAATTAGAGAGCGTGGCACGTTAAATTACTAGCCATTGTCTCACCGCTCGAATGCAATGTCTTCCAGCCTACTACCTGCAGCAATGTCCCCGGGACGAGGCCCAGATCAACGACTGTCTGCGGGAGAGTGGCAACAAGCTGGTCCACTACCTACAGAAGGGAGTGCCCGAGCTGGACATCTACGAGGTGAGTGGCACTCTTTTGGTGGAGAACGGATTATTCAACGACTTGAGTTAAGAGCATTTAGATCCTAGATCCCTTCACTATTGTTTCAAAATATATCTTTATAATCAGCAACGGAATTCATTTTAATTTGAATGATAAATCTATAACGAAGGAATTCTAACTAATTTTAAATTCAAGCAAATGAAATACCTCTTAATTAAATTTGGAAACAAACAATAAGAACATCTGAACAGCATATTTAAATGATTAAATATCGGAGTCTCAAGAAAAAAAATTAAAAAAGACCCATTAGATTTATATACATATATCCTTATTCAAATTTCTCTTAATTTCATTCCTTGACAGATCGAACCCGTAATGATCGATGAAATCGGAATTGTTTTGGGCAGTGGTCCGGATGGCTACCGCGCCCTTTTCCGCAATATTCAAGCATATGGTGTGAGCAACATTACAGTCACGAATGTCAGGTAAGTTAATAACAGGAGTTCTTCTTCCTTCCGTCGAGAATGTTTAAGTTATATCGAAGTCCAGGGGATAGTCCAGAAGTCTGTCAGTTTCACTAAACAATTTAAACAATTGCATTTTAAAAATCCATGGGCTCTATCTTCTATGTCTCAGTTTTTTTCATTCTCTTCCGCAACAAAAATAAGTATATTTTAAATGACATTTACTACTTTTCAGTGTTTACTTAAATACCACGTGACAATTTAATTTTGCATTTAAGATTGCTTTAAAATTATCTCCTAAGTCGATCATTACTTTATCTAGTTGATGGGGCTAAAGCACTCTTAATCGAAGGGCGTTTGACGACAAATAAATACAAGTTATTGCGGAATATATTATTTTGAATAAAAATTGTTGGAAAATAGTACAACAATTAGAGCAGGTGAAATTTTATTTTAAACTGTAAAGCGACACGGTCTGAAAATGTTATTAATATATTAATTTTAAAGTCGCAAATTTAGCACTCGTTCTAATCGCCAAATATTTATTATGAAATGTTTTGGCTGACCTTAAATGTTGAAAACTAAGTACACCTCATAGCTGAAAGGCAACACAGAAGTTTTCTAAGGCATCAGGTGGGTTCTCATAGCTGAACATTTATAATATGGAACTAATGAAACACATTTATTTAGAATCTTTTACGAAATCTTTTGCGAAATAAGTCCGCATTATTGTAATTAAATGTGCCGATAACTTGCTCAATCGCCCAGTCCATCGGTCAGTAAGTCAATCAGTCAGTTGGCCATTCAATCGACTTTAGACGGCACGCGATTTCCACTTCGATCGTCCGGCGTTGTGTCAACATTGTGGGTGCTGATTCGAATGAGCTCAGCTTCCGATCATTTGTCGCGGGGCTGGCCATAGCCTCGTGTGTATCTCATAGCTCATAGTCTTGATTTATGGCTAAAACGTTTGGCACACGCTGGGAAATCGATTGAGCAATTGCCGATTTGCATTTCAATGGTTCATGAACGTTTTATGTTTGCTCTGTTCGATTTGTATTCGCGCGGGTTTTTTATTGAAGTCTACAAGTATTTTTAGCGCGTAATTGCCCCAACAAGGTGTTTGCCCATTCTGGTTGGGCTCAAGTGTTGTGGGTGTGTGGGAAATCTAAGCCATGGTTTATCTGGAAATAATCAGGTAGACAGTGACCAATGCTTCGGTAGAAATTTGTTGGAAATTGTGTGCTAGGCTTTAACCACTTAGTAGAAATTTGTATTTAATGCAGTTTTATGGGGAGTTTTAATCAGCGGGGAAGTCCGGCCACAAAAGTGGTTGTCAATTACCTGGAGAATATTAATCTTTACAAGTTAATCATTAAAGGGAGTAACACCTTGTTATTCGTGGAAGCTATGTTTACGCTACATCTAGTATTGGTTTAAATCAATTAGGTCACGTTTCAATCAATATTTCAAGTATTAAATAGGATTTAGGCCGTAAAGTAACTAATTTTTTATTTTATAAACAAATTTGCTACAAGCTAATTAAAGCCTTAGAATATGTATAAAGTGGTTACTCCCCGACTCTCTCTGATGGCCTCCGTTTTCAAGCGGCTCTGGGATTATGCAACAGCCAAAGCCAAGAGCACTTTTAGCTTAGCACACCGGTATTTGGAACAACAGCTTCTCCAACAATAGCGACTCCAACAAATTCAACTCCGAGCAACCGGCGACCGTCAATTTGGCTATAGACACTTGGCACTCAATTGGCAAAAATAAAAGACTCCGACCCAAGTGGCAGACACACAAACACAGAAAGAGACGGCGGGCCCACAGATCGTTGACCAAGAAACGAGCCAGAAAAGTGTGCCAACGTTAGATTCCCTAAGTGGAGAGCAGTCTGTGGGCCGGTTCCGATATCGATTTTGGCATTATCGGTGGCGATATACCCTGATATATATGCATACAACAAAGTATTGCTATATGCAAAATACATATTCAGTTTAAACAATAAAAACTATCATCAGAACAAGTAAGGGGCTGACTAACTAGGTAACTTAGCTTGACCTTTTTAATGGATAATAGACATTAAGATCATGTTTTGGAGGCATTTGGCATGAGTCGACTATATTCTACTAAGAAAATATCGGTTAGAACCTCGATGCTAATACTAAAAGCCAAATTTTTGTGTTTTCTTGCATTGATTTGGTCACGTCAAATGTCCCACGACATGTCAATTCTCTTACATAAGCGAATCTTTGACTTAAGAGAGTTTCAAGGTTGAACAGATACGATAAAAACGAGAAACAGCGGCTCATCTTCGCATGAAATGAATGAAATGACAGTTTCAGGCAAAGCCCATTACTATGAAGATAGTCACTGTCATTGCCATTAGAGGCGCCCATTAATATCCATATCTCGCCCATCTGTTTGGCAGGTCCGACTTGGATTCGCTGCAGTTCCAGCTGACGTGCGAGATACCGCGCATTCGCGTCAAGGCTCAGTACCGATCCACAGGTGTGCT
The DNA here is from genome assembly GCA_008042585.1 of Drosophila punjabiensis. NCBI lineage: Eukaryota > Metazoa > Arthropoda > Insecta > Diptera > Drosophilidae > Drosophila > Drosophila punjabiensis. The sequence continues at coordinate 72,849 of VNJR01002731.1, read as the reverse complement.
GATCTTGGTGAAGGCCTCCGGCGCCGGCGACTACTGGGGGGAGTACGGTGGGTATCCGGATAATCCGATATTCTGGTACTATAAACGCCATACTAATGGTTTTCTGTCTCCCAGAGGGCGTGAAAGCCAAGATCTACTTCAAGGCGGTGGCTAATGAGGCGGCCGATGGACGAACCTACCTGACCACCGACTCGGTCAAGATGGACTTCAACGTAAAGGAAATCCAGATGGGAGTGGACAATATCGCCAATGGCAATTCGGTCATACGTAAGTGCGAAGCATTGTCAAAAATGCTAATCATTTATAAAGAACTATTCAGAACTAAACTATACCTGTTAATCCTTAACCTATATTATACCTCAACAGAAGCCGCTCTGAATCTCTTCATCAACTCCAACTCCCAGGAGCTGCTCAAGGAAATGAAGCCTGCGCTGCGAACCAAACTCACCCTTGTCATCCGCAACTTCATGGATCGCATATTTGCCAAGATCCCGCTGGACGAGTGGATCAACCTAAACTAAAATGTATATAGTTCCCCTAGCCTAGGTCCTAATTTATTGCACAGAGTTCAAACTAAATAAAACCAAGTAAAGACGATCGTAGAAGTTACTCAACTAGCTGCTATATCATCAGATTAGCATTAGGCAACCTGGATCGGGGTTATCATTACATGCACGTTAGCTCTTCCGATCGTTCGCGTTAGGCATGCTAATTCAAGGTCTTTGCCAGCTATATGAATGAAAAATGTGGGAAAAAGGTTCTTGAATAACCGGAGGAGGCAGGTGATTTCTGTGTTTTGGAATTGGAGCTTTTTCGTAATACCAAAATTATAGAACAAAGCATCCAAAAACTCCCATTGATAAATAAAATAGAAATTACGTTAAATGCCGTGTTTTATTTCGCATATGCAAAAACTAAAAGCAGCAACCGAAACATTTGCAGCATTCATCCTAACGTATTTTTCAAATTCACTGAATAAGCTAGTTGCCTAAATCCTAGTACATTCATAATCCAATATTCTATGACTAATGGAAGCCAGTCAGTAGCCTCACCACATCCGATTGAATAATAAACGACGAATGAGCAGCATCTTGCCACATACCAACTTAGCTAATTCTTATATGGAAAGCGGCTCTGCCTGGTTCTCGACTTGCGTGCGCCCCAACAATTTTCCGCCATCCCCAATCAGCCGCCGCATCGAACCATGTCATAGGAAACTGGCGATCCACTCGGCTTTCGAGCCGGGGAAAGCTCTCCGACGGGGATCGGCCTTATGTAATCCACGTGCCGCAACTTCCAAAGTTAGCAGATTGTCAACACACGTCCCCCTGGAATCAAAGATGTTCGCGTGGCGTAATTGCGACAGGCACGACAGCTAGTAAAACGATCTTCCTGGCTCCAGCCCGGCCCCTTAACAAGTATATAGGCACTGGGCAATAAACAGACCCCTGACATTTAATAGAATCTTAAATATGAGAAACAAGAAGAACTACGACTGTATACAATTCCTTTTCATTTTACTTAATACATAAAATAAAGATATTTTATGAATTTATTATTGTTATTATAAGTTTATATCTAGCAAAAAATAAATAAATATTTAGAAAAAAGCACATAGTTACCGGGAGAGTTGAAAAGAATACAAAATTAAACAAATCATGTTGACACAAAGAACAAAAAAAAGTTTCTTAAGTCACTGCAATTTTAATAGGTAAATAACTGGTGCCTATAAAACGAACGAATAGGTATAAACAAAGATTATGGCCCCGATGATTAGGTAGAAACAAACTGCAAAAGGACCAAGCTTCCGCTTCCTAAAGTTAAATTCCCTTCATGTAGTGACTCGACCTATTAGTTATACAATATTTTTTCCAAGTGTACTCAGTGGGTTTATTTTGGTGGCAGGGCCAGCGCTATGCGTACCAGCTTCCGACTTAAAATAGAGTCTGCATTTTCCCGGCCAACCGGCAATTTTCCCTCTTGCCCATCTCTGGGGGTTTGTCACCGCGGTTCATTTGTGTGGCTGAAATCGCCCCAGCGCTTATTATTGTTATTATTAAACAATATCTTTGCGTCTCTCGCTCTCTTCGCAACCAGCTGGCTGGGCTTACCTGGCGAATTCTGGCGGGGATTAGCGGGGCGTGCGAGTTCTACGTCGTGTGTGTCCGACTCCGCAGCCAAGCTCTCATGTAAATCGCAGCGTAAGGTTTGCTATAAAACGCGCCGGTCTCAACAACTTAGCATTCAGTACGATCCGTTGACGGTTACTAAAACAACACCCGGCCCAAACAGCTCGAGAACGTTGAGCAGCCTTCGCCCGTTTCTAAAAAGATAGCAAGCCAGTGCAAAAGCAAATAAAAGCAAATCGAATTAAAGCGCAGCTCTGTTGTGTAAGTTTCTACGGCGAGTCCTTGAGAAGCTCAACAAAATGGAATGTGAAGCAAAAGGTTGTACGGATCAACCTGTCGCTTGTCAATCCTTCGAAAAAAAAATTAATGCGACGAAACTGTAGTGAATGTTCCCAAGGAACAAGTTTAGTGTCCTTAATTGATTGACTTTTAAATATTTAGATTATGAGGTATATGAGGTCCTGTTAATATTTTAATTTTTGTTTTGTGACAATTTTAACGTTTTGTTTCTGAAGGAAATTAAATAAGTAGATTCAAAGTAAAATACAGAACACACAATCAAGTACCAACAAAAATTAAAACTTAATAATTAAAATTATTAAAAAATACCGTTTGAAAATGTAGAAAATTTCCATTACTTGTACAATGTGTTTAACCTCTGCTGGTCATTTGTGAAAAAGGTACAATTATACAATCAATTACAGACCTGCTAACAAAAGAGGCAACAAATGACAGTAATTGGGCAGTCTGCGAGCTCCTCCCATCTATTAGACAACGTCGCAGCGACATTATTCCTATAATCAAGCGCCTGAGATGTTGATCGAAATGGGAGGGTGATCATTTAGCATATGGGCTGGGGTCCGCCGAGCCACGTGACTCCAATATAAAACAAAGCTAATTCCAGTGCTGTCCAGACAATTGACTAATTAACCAACCTTTCCATTTGCAGAAATATTTCGAATCGAACAAAGCAAAATGCAGTCCTTACTTATCGTGGCGTCTCTGATGATTTGCTTCCTGGGTCTCAGCTCTGGCCAGCTCCGTAAGTTACAAATTTGCAAACCTTTTTTTACAATTTACTTACCAGATTCTTCTTTCTCCAGCTGACTACATTCAGATTTGCCATCGCAACGAGCCGGAGCTCGCGAAGTGCCTGAAGAGCAGTGTCCACAACCTACGGCCCTATTTGGCCAAGGGTATCAAGGAACTTAATGTCCCGCCACTAGAGCCCCTCTATATCGGAGAGCTAAGCATTCTGGATGGATCTGCCGGGCTTACCGTGAAAGCCAGGAAACTTAACATCATGGGGGCCTCAAACTTCGAGATCACCAAGCTGCGTGCATCCACCCAAAATCGTCGCTTTGATTTCGAGCTGATTCTGCCCCATCTCCAGGGGGACGGACTCTACGAGATCAATGGCAATATCCTGGCACTGCCCATCAAGGGAAGTGGACCCTTCACCGGAAACTTTACCAACTTTGTGGCCTACGTGCGAGTGCAGTACGACATTAAGAGCATCAATGATCTGGATTACTTGCACGTCAAGGAGTTCGTTCTGAAGATTCGCACAGGCAAGGGAAACCTGAAGCTCGAGAACCTCTTCAACGGGGACAAGGTTCTGGGGGATGTGATCAATGACACGATCAACCAGAACTTCGAGACATTCACTAACGACTTGATCGCCCCGATTGCCAACGCCCTGCAGGCCCAGTTCCTGGTTATTACGACGAAAATTCTGGAGAACTTCACTTACAATGAGCTGTTCCCAGTCTAAGGGGAAATGCAATTAAGCTAGAATTAAGCATGTGATAAACTCGAATTGTTTTAATTAGTCATAAAGTATCTAATAAACCTAAAATTTGAACTCAAAAAAGTAACATTTAAACACGTTTTACGTTACCAAAGTCTAAAACTTGGAATCTTCACTATAAAAAGGTCAGACTGACAAATCATTGTGACGATGAGCACCGAAAGTGTGCACAAGGCAACTAATGTATGTACATACATAGAAGTAGAAATGGATTATCGTTATAATTGATATACCAATGAAAATGATTGCTTTAGTAGAAGATTTTGCATAATTCATCTATTTTGTAACATTTTTTTTATCCTTATAAACCAGTACGGTAATATATTTTCATTTAACCATGATTGAAGGTTTTCATAATTTTTTATTCTGGATATTGTGCTTCGAGGGAGTACTTCGGGAATATCCAGTGTGGTAACAAGGTATGGCTCAAGAATAGGTAAAAAAAGGCTTACGGATAGATAAATAATAGTTTTTAAAAAGGTATTGTTGTATCGAAAAAGAAGAATAAGATTTTAAAATCAAATCGGAAATGTACAAATGAAAGATTTTTTAAACAGCGATTTGAGTATAAAATAAAAAGTAAAGTACCATAATTGGTACTGGTGCTAATTATATTTATGTTTACTAAATTGAAACTGGTTTATTATAATTTCGTAAAATTTCTAAAAATATGATGTTTAAATTCTACTAAATTACTATATGGTTTTTTTTTTTTGCTTTATTTTTAGCATTTAGCATTTCAAAAAGCTAGCAACAACCAACATTAAATAATTTGTAAGAATTATAAATAACAGTAATTATTGAAGTGTTTAACAACTTAAACTAAATAAATTTTGAAAAACAGTTATAACTTATTGAATAATTTTTTAATTAGTTTTGCAACGTCCTGCAGTTGAAAGAAATATTCGGTATTTTTTGGGCTGTATTTTCAAATTTCAAGCTTTACTATGCTTAAATACGTCGTCCCATTAACAACAAAAAAAAAACAAGCATATGGCAAAAAAGCGTACACTGAGTTTGATACCATCATTAAAATTGCCAGCGGTATTATGATCGACGTAAAAATTGACAAAATATTATTTAGATAATAATAAATTAAAAACTAGGATAAAAAATTAAATATCTCTTAAGACTTTTACAAAGTTTAGTTTTCCTCTCTCCTATATCATTGGGCTTTAAGATCCTGTTTAGATATAACCCTAAATATTCACTACCGGCAATTAACTTAATGCCACTGACTATTTCGCTGCCTAAGTTTCGAACCAAACACCAAAAAGACAAATTAATAAGAAAATTAAAATTTACAAAAATTTTAAAAATTAGATATTATATCGATTCATACACATATATATGGCACATTATAAAAATAATAATAATAATATAATAGTAATAATAATAAAAATAAAGCAGTTCAAACAGCGGGTTACATTTCAGAATTCTGTTAAAGGAATTGAAAGCAGTCCAACTAAGCAGTTTACATATGTTCATTTCTATTAACTTAGCATTTCTGTAAAGTCTTTTGGCGTAATTATACCCTTGCAGGGTATTATATCTCAGTCAGAAGTTTGCAACGCAGTGAAGGAGTCATCTCCGACCCTATAAAGTATATATATTCTTGATCAGCATCAACAGCCGAGTCGATCTAGCCATGTCCGTCTGTCCGTCCGTTTCTACGCAAACTAGTCCCTCAGTTTTGAAGCTATCTGAACTTTGCAGATAGTCTTCTATATACTCTCACTCGTACATAAGTCGGAACGAGCCGGATCGGTCAACTATATCATATAGCTGCCATACAACCGATCCGCAAAATTTGTTGAAAAAAAAATATAGCTTTACTGTTTTTTAACATATCTTGATCAACTCTCGGTTATGACCTTTCTATATTGTTTAAGATTTTTGGGTTTAATTTTATAAAAATCGGATATCATATAGCTGCCATAGGAACGGTCTTGAAATTTTCAGAAAAAAATCATAGCTTTGTCAGTTTTCAACATAATTTCTTCTACTTTTAGATACTAGTGGTTCATATTTTTTCAGAATTTTATTGTAAATTTCATAAGAATCGGACGACTATATCTATAGCTGCCATACAAACTATCAGTAAATGTGGAGAAAAAAATATTTTTCTTTACATGTAAAAATGTAAAAAATTTAAAAAAAAATGTAAAACTGTAAAAATTGTATGTATATGAAAGTAGTTTATATTTTATTATATTGGGATAGATTATAATTTATACAATTGGAATCTGCAAGGGTATACCAACTTCGGCGTGCCGAAGTTAGCTTCCTTTCTTGTTTCAAAGTGAAATTGACTTTATATTAGCTTTTTGAAAACATCGGCAAGCTACATGCTTTGGTATGCCACACTTAAATATTTTATAGTATTTTTTCCATTTGAATCATAAAAAACGGCGGTATGACAAAACTACAGCTTTATCGATTTTCAATCGAACTTTAAACCATCTCTAACATGGTATTTCACAATTTTCAAACGAATCACGAGTGCGCTTAAAAGTGATAGTTTCAGCCAAGTTAAAAAGGTCAAAAATTGACAAACAAAAACCGCGACAGGCCTGAATGCAGAACCCCGCGTTTAAGGATTGCATAAGTGTTGTTCCTGCTGATGACGGCAAATGCTTTTGAAAATTTTGCAAATCCAGCATTACTGCTAAACTTTGCGACTTGCACGCACATGTCAAGACAGCCAAATACAAGGCTTCGTCTTCTGAATTTTCCCAGACAAAAAAAAAACCTGCTAACAAGAGGCGGCATTGAGTTTATATATAGCAACCCATTCATCTATCAGCCCAATTGACCATTCGGGATTGTTATGCGGCAACAATTTTCAAGATGGCAGTGCCGTAAAGCTGCATAGGTCGAAGTGCACGAGCATAATAACAAATATTTTGGCTCCAAGCTTTATAGAGCTACTAAAAGTGGACATCGGTGATGCCAAGTACAGCTTGTTGCTGGATGAGAGCACTGATATAAGTGTTTGCAAGACCCTTGGTAAGTTATAAGGCTAATTCACCTATAGCACAATTAATTTGAATTACATTTTATACAGGTGTTGCCATAAACTATTTAAGTTTATCACGAAGCGTCATGGTTTCCACATTTCTATCCCTAGTTCCGCTCGAGGAGGCCGACTCAAAAACGATCGTGAAGAACCTTTCCCAGGAACTAAGCAAGTTCAACTTAAACCTTGCAAATTTGGAATCGGCACGGACAACGCAAGTGTAATGGTTAGTGCGAAACAAAGTGTTTACACAGAGCTCAACAAAAAAGGGTTCCGTCATTAATTTTAATTAAATGTGTATGCTACTCACTACAATTGGCTGTCAATAGTGCCTGCAAATATTTTTTGCCTGAAGCTTTAGAGTACCTTGTTTACGAAACCTATAATTGGTTTTCAAAAAGTGCAAAAAGCAATCTGATTATAAAAAAATGTATCAGGTTATAAATTCCGAGGAGGTAAAACAAGCTACATGTGTGTTTGTATGGTTCGACATTAACATATTTGTCTGTTGAGATCTAATTAATATGTGTTTGTCAGTAGTATGTGCAAAGTGGTATTGTAATCTATGTTAACATATTTATTTTTTATATGAATAACATGTATTTTTTGTTAGGAACCTCTCAAAATTCCTCGTGTTTGCGACACACAGTGGCTGTCAACTGAATCTGCAGTTACTCGAATTTTGCAGCAATGGATTGAGCTAAAACTTCATTTTAACATTGCTGCAACAAACGAAAAATGTTTCAAGGTACAAACGTTGCATCAACTATTCAAAGACAATGTGAATCATTTGTACATGCTGTTTTTGCAGCCAGTCCAAATCCAGCACATTAACAAAATTTTTCAAACAAGCACTGGGGACTCCAGCAAACTTTTAAGTGGCATCGTATTTGCCATAAATGCATTAAAAAACAAGATTATTTCCCCTGATATCGATATCTATATTTTAAAAAATGACTTTCAACATTTGGTGAAGCACGATTGCTATTTGGGATATGCATTCGAGACAAAGCTCAAGGAATATAAAGAAAACGTTACAAACGATATGGAGGCTGAAATTCGATTTAAATGTCGAAACTTTATAGTAGCACTAATTAATGAGCTAAGGCAGAGGTACATGGTTATAAAGTTATTATTATTTAGTTTCAAATTCTTTCAGCAGGTTGATTTGTTTTCCGTGCAAAAAATATTATGTCCCGTGAAAGCTGAAAAAGTGCACATTCTTGAGCACTTTAGGCTGGAGGGGGATAATATTGAAGACATATTATTTCAATATAAAAACGTCCATCTTATAAAATGGTCAAATTTGGCGGACACCGCAAGTTTTTGGGCCAAAGTGTACAACTACGTGGCAATAAAAGTTTCAGCACTAGCCACATTTGCATTAAGCCTTTTGTCTTTACCATGGTCCAACGCAGAAGTTGAACGAGTTTTTAGCCAAATGAACATAGTAAAAACTAAATTAAGAAACCGAATGGCCATTCAAACATCGAACTCAGTTTTACACATAAGGTAATTTGTCTATTTAACCCATTTTTTTTATAATAAAATTAAAACACTAAGCTTCGTATTTGCAGATATGGACTACGCCGGGAAAATAAGTGCTGCCACAAGTACAAAGTTCCAGATTCATGCCTAAATAAGATTGGAACCAGACAAACCTATATAAATTCAACTGACGAGGAAAACATCGTTGAAGAATTGTTGAAGTTTGCTAATATAATCACTATCAAAATTAATGTTTGTAAAACTGAACAAATAAAATAAATCGAAATTAATTAAAAATATTATATAAAAACAGAATTTAATTATTTTTTCAACTTTAACATCGGCGATGTATTGATATATCGACGTTTTCCAAAACTCGGGAAACATCGAGGTTTTTAAACATCAATGTTCGATGTTTCCTTTACCCATCACTACTTGGCAGCGTCAGTAAGCTAATCACGCTTTTTCATAAATAAAAGAAACTAAAATAATATTATTGTAGATTTTTATCCGATTGTAAGAATCATTAGTATGGGTGTTGGTGTGGGTGGCGCTTGGAAATGTAAATGAAAGCGCAGAACAGCAATGGTTATTAGATTAATTAGTAACAATCACATGAATTGTAATGTCTTTTTGTCCAATATAGTTTCCTGTCAAGAGGAAGAAAGCGATGTCGGCAGTAAGGTCCCAAATAAGCGGGAAAAATATGGGCAATCTTCTGTGTGGAATTATTTTGATAAATTGGCTGATCGCAGGACAGCCAAATGCATTAAATGTGGCAAAATATACCAAACAAGTGTCAATACAACCAACTTGTCCAGCCACTTAAAGGGCATACATCCTAATTTAACAATAAGTGACTTGCCACAAAGACAAAAGCCGTCAATTCTGTCATTCATTGACAAAAAATACAAAACGTCCTCGAACCGCAAAAAAAAAAATTAGACAGCTCCCTGTGCTCCTACATTAGCTCTGACTTGCGGCCTTTTTCCGTTGTGGAAAATAAAGGCTTCCGGAATTTCGTCAGCCTCCTTGATCCGAGGTATGAATTGCCTTCAAGACCAACTCAAAGGAATAATACAATGGCAAATGCATTCAATGAAAACAAAGCTAAGTTGTCCGCCTGTATAGAAAACGTACAGCACTGTGCAATCCCGTCAGGTTGCTGGACGTCAAGGGCCAACGAGTGCTATATAACAGTGACATGCCATTTCATTCAAGCGGATTTCGAACGCTGTTTTGACAACTGAAAAGCTCCCTGACGAAAAGAGCCATTCCTCTGAAAATATAGCAAACTCCATTCGCAAAGTTCTCGAGGAATGAGGAGTACTAGGAAAAGTCACTGCTTTGGTAACAGAAAAATATGATTAAAGCATGTGAGATACTGCAAATAAGACATATTCCATGCATTGCGCATTCAATCAATTTAACTGTGCAAGACGTTTTGGGTACAGAACAAATTAAACCCATTCTTGAAAAGTGTACGCGCATTGTTTCGTTTTTTATAAGTAGCACAATTGCATATGCCAAGTTTAAGAAGGCCCAAGAATGCGATCGTCCGTACTGCCCTAAACAAGAACGTCCGACAAGGTGGAACAGCGCCTTTTATATGGTCGACAGAATTTTAATCACCAAGGTTGCCATCGCAAGTGTGCTTCTTAACACGCACAAAGGGTTAATGCTGCTAACAACTGATGAAAAATCCATTCTGGAGGATTTAAAGGCAATACTTTCACCTTTTGAGCACGCAACGGTATACACATCTTCAAGTACTTCTGTGACACTGTCATCGGTGATTCCGGTTGTTTGTGGTATTTTACACAATCTGACAGCCATGAAAACCAAACTCCAGACTAAGGTGGGTCGAGATGTTTGTGATAACATACTTCAGGGGTTTATAAAAGATTGGTCCCCTATGAAAATCGTACTGTAACACGAATGACCACAATTTTGGACCCTCGCTTCAAAAAGGAGGGACTATGGAATCCATTTAATTCCTCCCAAGGGGTTAAATCGTCAAACTGTCGCACATCAATGCTCAAACAAAAATGTTTACATCTCCAAGCCCGCCAACACCATCATCCACAGCCGAGTGCAACACACCATTCAGTTTCTTAGAAACCAACGAAACTCAAAAAATTCAAAGCGGTCGCGTGGATTCCATATTAGCTTTGCGACAATATTTGAGTGCTAGTAACTTGGAGCCTGCACAAAACCCTTGGATTATTGGAAGGCAAACAAAATAACAGTTTAGATGGTAACCAATTTAAAATCTAAATCTAAAGTCTTAATAGAATTAATAAAAACATTGTTGTAGTGCTTTTGTATACAATAGTGTTACTATATTTTGTATACATTATTACAACTGCTGCTCGTCATCACGTAAGTAAATTATTTTATTTGGTAAATTTTGTTACAGTCTTTACAGGCAAACATCGATGATTTTCTAGCTCTAGTTCATAGCACACAATTGATTCTTCGGATGTCCTCTTTAAGGACATGCTACAAGCTTGCCAAAAAAAAAATCATGAAAATTTATATATCTTGTGAATACTGCATCAATAGTAGTTTTGTATATTGTTGAGCTAAGATTGCGATCATTGGACATCGTTAAATCAAATTCTTCATATAAAAATTTAATTAATGATTGATTTGACATCTGCAAAGTTTATGTTGAAATCTCCACTTAAAATCATAGGATAATGATCAAATCTTCTATAAATTTTCATCATAAATAGTGCGGAAGCAGCTTTAAAATAAATGAATAAATTTAAATACAAGAACTTTCATATTGCTTGTAAAGACTGTAACAAAATTTACCAAATAAAATAATAATTTACTTACGTGATGACGAGCAGCAGTTGTAATAATGTATACAAAATATAGTAACACTATTGTATACAAAAGCACTACAACAATGTTTTTATTAATTCTATTAAGACTTTAGATTTGTTTTTTTTAACACAATACCATAGCAGCAACACAAGTCAAATGAAATATTTAAATAAATAATTTTTCCGTTTAATATTCATTTATAAAATAAATATAAAAAACTATCAATGTCGTCTGTCGCGAGGGCACGAATAAATGCCCATGCAAAGGCTGCGTATAGCAGGGAAGCCCAGGCCCATTGCTCCCATGGCTCCTTTGTTTTTGTAATTGGCTCCGAAGAATAGGCGAGCAAATGCCTATATGCACACGGCTCTCGGCATGCGCCAAATCTAATTGCAAAAACAATTTTTCGCTATCGTTTTCTTATCTCTATTCTTCATTTGCATTTGACTGGACTTGCATGTGGTTCTTGTTGGGTCATAAAATATCATGAACATTTTGATGTTGCTTTTAGTTATTGCATTGTCGGCGCGTCATTTGACAAGTAATAACTGTCTTTATTATAAAAATGTATCTCCCTAATTTGTTCAATGTATCCCTTGAAATAAAACAAATTTTTTCTTTAATAGTGTTGGTGTTTTCATTTGAATGTATTGAAATTTGCTCCGTCGTAAGCAGCGTTTGGGCGCCCCTGGCGTATAGCATCCCTTCAGTACTAATCCCGAGGAATCCCGCAGGAATTTCCCCGGATTTGGAGGCGTTTCGCCAGGAATTCCCCCGGATTTTCGCCAGGAATTTGTTCGGGGCATGCGTTCGTGGCCCGGAATCAGGAATTCCTCGGGAATTCGCCGCGAGTTTCCCGCGGAATTCTTCTGGAATTCGCCCGGAATCCCTGTGCGAGTTCGAAAACCAATTGGAATTTCGAAAAAAAATCGCCTGGAATTCGCCACGAATTCTCCCGGAATTTGGCCAGTAATTCTGCCGGAATTCGCCAGGAATTGTACAGGAAATTGCCACGAATTCCTCTGGAAATCCCTCGAAATTCGCCAGGAATTCTCCCGGAATTAGCCAGGAATGCCTATCCCAAATCCCCGAGGAAAATAATTTAATTTTAATTTTATTATTTCAATATTTTGTTGGTTTTCAGTTCTTCTTAGTTTTGTTCTTGCTAGCACTGTTTTTGACACACGTCAGACTGTGTGCTAACGCCTTCTCTGGGGTCTGGCTTTTATCGTCGAGGCCCCCGATGCATTCTGCAAAGGATATAAATTAAAGATAGTAAAAATATTAAATTATGCCAAAAAATACATACCAAGAAGAATTGAGTAGAATTTTGGGAATGCTTCCAACTTTTTCTTTCCATTTAAACCGTCAAGGTTAAGTTCCCCCTACGTAGCAAATTGCTAATAGCCGTGGCCTGAAAAAAGATATATTTAATAAACATTTCATTTATATTAAATTTATCAATATACTACTTACATACGAGGCGTGTGTCTCCGGACCTAATTTTAACTCCACTGCGAGGAGAGTCGCTTCATCTGCAATCGGAAAATCCAGGTTAATACATTTTTATTTATTTTAATTTAACTTAGTTTTAAATTAAAATAATGATTTACATTTTAATTTATTTTAATTCAAATTTTTAATATCTAAATAATTTAGTTTAATGTTTTTTTTACAGCAATATTCTTATAAACACATTAATTATTTTTTTATTTATTAAATATTCATAATCTTTTTAATTCTTAATTTCACGTTTCTTATTATTTTTTCTCAGTGTTGCCGTTGGCAACCAAAAGGCAAACTGCACGCTCTTTTCCCGTTATGTTAAAATTTAACTGCACAATTGGATTCTGTTTTTCGGTGTTTTTTATGTACATAATATGTATGTACGTATATTATTAAACAGCACTTGAGCACTTGCATTTATTATTGTGTTTTATCCGTTTATTGTTTTTTACCGCGCGAAAACAATGGTATTAGCTAATATTTATTTAATTATAAAACACTGCCGCGATGCACTTATGCACTGAATTTACAGAATCCAAACATGCAATTAAATTGTTTGGAATAATAAATACAAAAACTGCACTTACCTTAATTCTTTAAAATTTAGTATGTTTATAAAGTTTAAATCACTTTCACAAATTTTTTCACTTGTTTGCTGCTGCACTAGAACTTCAAATGCTAAGAGAATGGGGAGAAGCAAGACGAAATCGAAAACCGATGAGCGAAATTCTGTCGCGTGCCAGGGTATACACGACAAAAGAATTGCCTTGTTATTTTATCCACATAAAGATATAATCAAACATTTTGTTTTGGCTTTGACTAGGGCAACATGTTATTTTCTTCTAATATACTATACGATTTGTAGAGTACAAATTAATTAAATATAATCTTAATTATTTGTAAATGTACCAACTTATTTTAAAAGGGTATTCTGGCGTCCCTACAATACACTTCGCTCTTGAAACATATTTTTTCCCTCCCTTCCCTACATCCCCCATCTCGCTCTAACTTTCGAGCCGCTGCTCCGAATCAGTTCGAAAAACAAAAACAAATATTAGGTCTGAACTATCGCGAGACATCGGCAGTAGCCGATCGTAGGTCGTTTCGAACTTCGCTAAACGAAGCCCATGCGATTTGTTTTTGTTTTTTCGAACAGGCCGCCAGGAATCGGCCTGGAATGAATTTTGGTGCTGAAGGGATGCTGCGCTCTCGCATACCTATACACGCGGAGTATATCTGTGTAAAATCTTATCTGTCGCGAAAACGGCTGAAAATGCGAACCCACAAAAGTGCCAAACGCGCCATAAGTAGTTTTCACTTCAAAAAAATTATTCTTTTGTATTTTAATTTTTTGCTCAAAAATAATTATTATGTACTGATTTTTATTGTTTTGATCAAAAATAATAATTATTAATGATTTTTACAATATAAATAAATTTTAATCATTACTAATGATCAAAAAAATAAAATCCAGTACAGAATGATAATCACGTGAATTTAAAATAAAACTTATAATGATTACTGTCCCTGTTTTTATTTTTTTTAAAATGATCGTTATAAAACGCCACCTATGATCATCTATTGCAAAAGTAAGCATATGTAAAATACATTTTAAAATACATACATTTACGAATCATGGGTAGCACTGGACGCTGAAACATTGGAAGAATGGGTAGCACTGGATGCGGAAGCATCGAAATATTGGGCAGCACTGGACGCTGAAACATCTGAAAAATGGGCCACACTGGATGCAGAGTCACTTTAGCGATTTTCGAAACTATCGATAGTGACATCGATGTTTTTGCATCACTAGCGTACGCTGCTGCCCGAATTTGCCCTCAATTAAAAATAAAATTGCAAAATTTCACTGTTTCTAGTTACAAAACCAACGCATCGCCAAGGCGTTTTAAATTCGCGTTCAATACAAATTGTAGGAACATTGTAAAACATGTCAACACCCGCACGCAGACGTCTTATGAGAGATTTTAAAAGGTGAGAAAACGAGAGGAAGGAAAAGAAGAAGGAATGGATGAAAAAATAAGGAAGGAGAAATGCAAAGTACATACCGTCGTCGGATTTTGCGTGTTCGATTCGATTCGTGTTTCAAGTTTCGTTTTCGTGGTACGAGAAATGTTGGAGAAAACGAAATGGGACTGGGGGCTGCTGCCCAATACATATAGGCAAACACGCAGTCATCCATATGTATATATGTATGTACAATGTACAACCGTGTGTATGTGGTGGAAAAGTTTGCGCAGCCAAAATACATGTGCATGTGGGAGTGCGAGTGTGTGAGTGCTTTTTGCTCTTCGCGAAAAACAACAAAAACAAGAACATCGATTCGCTTGTCTTTGACACTTGACTTTGATGTGTGCGAGGAAAACAAAAGAGGGCAGAAGAAACGAGCGGTGGAGAAGCAGGGGGCGCAGAGGAAAATTCGAAAAGCCAAACAAAAATGCTTCTTCCGTTTTGGCGAAATTGCGTCGCAGACAAAACATTAACAACAATAACAATAAGAGCGCGCCAGCTAATATGTTGTTTTTGCTTTCGCCTGAGTCAGAGCAGCTGCATCCTGGTCGCTCTTCCGCTCCCACTCCCCCTCTTGCTCGCACTCGCACTTAACCTTGTTGACTCACTCAGCGCGAAAGAGATAAAGCACACACTCCAATTGGAATTTCGTTCGATTTTGGAATTTTCATCATTAGGTGAAAATGTGAATTGCCAATTGGCAAATTGCACTTATGCGAATGTGAAACCAAATGTCAAGGCTGTTTGTGGTGGGCGAGATTTTCACCACCATACAACAAAAGCAACGACAACGATATCAATGCCACCCCAAAGAACTAACGACAACGAAAAAAAATCACTGAAGGGTTGCTACACTGATCGTCAATTCAGTTTTTTTATGACGAATTATCTTATCTGTGGAGTAGCAAATATAACCGTTGAGTGCTTTTAAAATCGCAGAATTCGTTATATTACAAAATTTATTCAAAATTTGATTATTTAAACTCAAAACACTGGCATTAACGGAAACGCAAAAATCATATTTCCAAAATTACAATTGCGTTAACAATAACAAAGACCACATTTGCCAAAAGAAATTTAAATTTAATTATATAATGAAATATTTTGGAAATTAAACAACATTAGCTACTAATATCAAAAACATGGTTAGTTGTATTCAAACTACCCAAAATATTACACTTTAAGAGTACGTTATTTTAAATGCGGAAATGTGTAGTATCTTTTATAAGACTTTGCATTTTTTGTAGACAAAGAAATATTACGAAGATTCGAAGTCTTCATGGCTGATGTAATATACTCAGAAAAATCATTTCCGATGAACCTATTGTGATAATTTCTGATTGTATTTACTCACTGTGCAGAGCAATTCATTCGTTTATATGTTGTTTAATCAATGACTACTCTTGGCCCGCATATCGATTCAGGGAGATTGAAGGGCGCGGTTAGACCCCACTCGCTTGTTGCTGTCTGGTGACCCAAATTTCCAACCGTTCCCGGACCAGATAACGTGCCAATTGGCAATTCCAGACTACGTTTTCCGTTCACTTCGCCAAGGGTATTGTTTTTATGCTATTCCTTGATTGCGGAAAGCCTTAACAAGCACCATGGTTAGATTAAGGTGGATTAAATACTAACATTAACTTGTTTATATTATTAAAAATATAAATAAAACCTTTTAAAGTACATAAAAAAATCATCGTTATAGCTTAACTGTCTTTATATTAATATTATTATATTGAATTTTATTTAATTCCCATAGATTTCTATAAATATGTAGTAATATAAGAGTTGTATACATGCGTTAGTTTTGATAATAGCAAACATTGCTTTGTATGCCTCGAGGTCTGCATGCCTTTTGCTAACCTTTTTAGTATGAATCCAGACAAAACCATCGTTTAAGAAATAGGTTTATTATAATTTTGTGTTCTAAGCTAATGCTATCAAATTTTTTATTCTTACAGACTTCAGGAGGATCCACCCACGGGTGTCTCGGGTGCGCCAACAGATAATAATATTATGATATGGAATGCTGTGATTTTTGGTCCACATGATACACCATTTGAGGACGGAACCTTTAAGTTAACCATAGAATTTACGGAAGAGTATCCAAACAAACCGCCAACAGTTCGATTTGTGTCGAAAGTATTTCATCCCAATGTGTATGCAGATGGGGGCATATGCTTGGACATATTGCAGAACCGCTGGAGTCCCACATACGATGTGTCAGCCATACTTACATCTATACAGGTAAGTGGTAGCAATGTTAACTCCTCCTTGTGATTACTCTAACCCGTGGGCATTTGTATCTGCAGTCACTGCTGAGCGATCCCAATCCCAACTCACCGGCTAACTCCACCGCCGCCCAGCTGTATAAAGAGAATCGCCGCGAGTACGAGAAACGTGTGAAAGCCTGTGTGGAGCAGAGTTTCATCGATTAGCCATGCGCCCACTCTAGGAACAGCAATAACAGCAGCAGCAGCAGCATTAGAAGCAGGAGCCACAGCAGCTTGAAACATCAGCAAACTACAGCAAAAGAAATATGCAATACCATAAACAAGTTTAAATTAAATAATAACAGAAATATTTATGATAAATGTAATGCTATGAAATTGTAACAGCGCCAACGGCACCACAGTAACATATAAACACAAGAACACTCTAAATCGCTCACACACCTGCGGCACTCCAGCGCCCAAACCCACACCACACACAAGCAAAGGGCAGTTGTAAGTTATATATTTGTTTGGCCGAATGCCAGAGACGTAGATCAAAACAAAAAGAACCCCCGAAAACTTACTGAAGCGGTGCCGCTTGTTAGGCGTGCGCAGCCAGTAAGAAGTCTCTCATAAGCTAACAACTCAAATGTTATATTTAAAATAGCAGCGGCAAAAAAATTATTAAGAATATAATAATAAAAAAAAAATTATAAAATCCATGTCAAACAATTGAAAAACCAAAATAGTTTCATTTAGGATGTGCGCTCCGCATAGCATGTCTTCTGAGATAAACTAAACCAAACCAAAAACTAAGCAAAATTCATATTTGTAGTAGTTCGTGTCGTAGCAAGACGCACAGTTGATTGGCCAAATTAATTGAAGCTGCCCGAGATCCGCGTTGTAACTGAATGTCCAGTGTCAATAATGATAACCACCCGAACTCCCTCATACATGCACACATGCTACCCAATCCTACATACACATACACATGCTACCTAGATCGATTCATAAGTTTATTGGCCTCAGATTGTGAAATTAACTAGAAATTGAGAATTAAATGTTAGTTGTTAGCAATGTAAACCTTAAACTCCACATCGTACGGGAGGCGAATCTCCGAGTTGGGAAAGAGAGCAGGCAATTATATATGTATGTATACCTATGTAGCACCCAGTGACCAATTTCGTTGCTAGACCCACTCCCCCCATACTAACTGTAAGATCTTGTCCTGGTCCTAGTTTATACCCCTTATTTGGTCTGTTGCGAGGGCCCAAGCAATGAAAGAAATAAGTGCGGGGAGCTTTCCTTAGTGTATAGTCGGATGGGAACACCTCATAAACTGCCATTTGCCACGCTATGTACTCTCTAGGTTCCACCTGTGTCTTGGCTGCGGCAATTGATTTAGTTAGTTTTTAAGCGTTTACAATCGAGTCTTGACCTTGTTTTCTGTTGAATGCGAATTGCTGTTCCTTTTGCTAGAACCCTCCACTTTTTGGCACTTTGTGTTGGACGAAACGGCGATGGCGACGAAGCGATGATGATGCTCTGAGCATCATGTTAATCTTATATATGTACGAATAATCTACTATATGGCAGCCTATTGTTTTCTTCAACTATGAACCAATTTAAGCAGAGCAAGAAAGAATACACAAAAATAAATTCACAGTGGAAGTAAAGAAAATAGAACGACGAGCATAAAGATACCATTCAAATTATGTGGAATTTCAAATTACCTTACTGTAATTAACATTATTAATAAAGTATAAGATTTCAAATATCAATAAATGAAAATACCACAAGCCAATGTTGTTTTTATTTTGTGGATTGCACATTTATCTCCTTTGTAAAGCTACAAATACAAAAATGAAATAATAATTAATTCATTTTTTTGTCATATTTGTACATAATATATTTTTATATATTATACTAAATGAAGATACATTTTAATATATTTAAAATTTTTATTTAATTTGTATGTTTAATTAATTTATTTTTTTTAGCATTCCTCCCAAGCCTTACAAGTTTTTGAGCTTCAATATAAATTTGAATAATTTTCTTAACACATTCTCCCTAAAATCTTTTGAGGTTCCCTACATTGCTTTGAAGAAAAGAAAACATATAATAAGGGGACGTATTTATAAACTAATCCCCTTTCAGGCTGATTGAAAAATGGGACCTTTAAAGCCTTCTACTGACTTTCAAAATATATTTTTTTTGGCATGCCTTTATAATTATCTTTTAATACAACATAATAATCGTCGAGTTGTTGTTCAACTCGGTGTAGAAAATTTAAATCTATATTCTCATTCCAATAATTGCCCAAATTGTAAATAAACAAGGCTGTTCTAAAATATTGGAGTTGAAATAGAGATAACTAAATAAAATAACCATTTAAATTTCTCATCATTGTTTGTTTAAAATTTAAATAATACAAACGCTATAAAATCAAAGTTTTTAAAAAAATCTAAAATATTTATTGGAGATCAAATTATTCTATGGATATATGTGATTCTGACATATCGTATATATATATACATATATATCACATTTCCAGAAAAGGTCTACAGCGGCCAAAAACAAAAAGTTTTCTAAAATGATTTTTTCATCTTGTTCACTTTAAGAAATGTTCCAATTGATTAAATTTGAAAGATATGCTAGTCTTTCTACTGAAACAAATTTCGAAATATTCAAATGCATATTGGCGCAAACGAAATTGTTCTTACTTTGACGAAAAACTTAATAAAAGGGCCTGTTTTCTTTTGATAAAAAAAACTTCTAAAAAGAAGCAATAATCTTCTACGTTTGTTTTCTAATATCACTAGATTAATGAGAACAGTCGAAATAGTACAGATATATGCTATTCGAATTTACGTAAATAGTAAAAAACAACATGAAAAGTATGATGAAATTATCGTAACGATCGCGATGTAACGATACAGATCCAAAATAAGCTGCTGTTATAAAAAAAAAAAAACATAATTCAATATAATTTCTCAAAATGGAAGACTACATTATTTTATTGTCATTTAAATTTTTTTTAAACTTAACTTAACTTTGCACGGGATGAAGTAAAATCGGACTTCTGTTTTCTTAATGATTGCGATGTGTATTTTTTTAGAAATATTTTCAGAACGACAAGTCCTAAAATATTGCCTTTTAAATAACAAAAATTACCGGTAAAATGCAATGATCGTAAAAAAAAATCCATACAAAATTTATTTTAGGTATACTTTTCTCCGTACGAACGTAAGGATCCCGTCATTGACAAACTGACAAACTGCAAGGATATACAAACATCGGAATGTCGAAGTTAGCTTCCTTTTTTTACCCTTGCAGGTGGTACTTATTTTAGTCACAACTATAAAGTAGTTGCCAAAGAAACAATCGGAAAATTTTTATTAAAAAAAATTAAGACTGCCGATTTGTAGCATATTTTCCCTTTTTTGAGATTTGAATATTTTGTATTATTGCTGAATTTTCGCTTTAATTCTATGAAAATCGGACGGCTATATCATATAGCTGACATAGGAGCGATGTATAGGAAAATGTAAAACTACAAATGTAAGAGAAGCAAAAACCAAAGGTAAAGCTGTAAAAATAAGATTAACATGAAAGTATTACTATTATACTAATTATGGATAGATGCTGAATGATCCAATTGCAGTCTGCATGGGTATACGAACTTCCTTTATGGTTTTTTATTTTTTTAACACTATTTCTTAAAGAACTTTTTTTTAATCCGCCTCCAGCACCAGTATGAAAATTATCCACGGAAATAGAAGTTGTCTTTAAAATCTCATCTCCGTTCAAGGGCACAATGCCAATGATGTTCAGAAAAAGAAGACCTACCGATTGGCGAAAATCTTATAGTCGGGAATGAGATTGTTGAAGCACTTCCAAAGACACCGTGCTGGAGCAAGCCTTGGGAATCTAAAATCAATTAGATACATTCTTCCGCTAGCAATTAGGTCAGTTCCGTAGTGTCCTAGTAGAACTAAGACCCGATTTAATAATTGCCGGAGACTGGAATGCGCAGTGCGCACCATCGACTTTGGGGCTCTCAAAACTCTTTATTATTTAATTACTTTATTTTGAGAAGCATTGACTTTGGTATATATGGATGGATTCGTTCTGAGCTCATCACCATCTTAGAAAGCCTGGAACTAAGTTCTGATCACATTCATTTATAATTGAATTAAGAATGCGAGTCTTCGAATCAAAAAGCTGCATCCCAGTACAGCCCCTCAGGATCTGGGATTTATCCTGGACAAACGGCCCATGTACAGGCTGCACGTCACCCAAATAGTAGAATCTTGTCGGGCGAAGCTAAGGAAGCTTAGCTGGATGCCTAGGGCAACAAGCAGACTTTAACTGAGCTATTAAGTATTACTCTATCACATTTAATCGGCTTCAAACCCATACTAAAAACCTAAGCAGCAAAGAACAGGAGTCCTTCCACAATAAGATATAAATCGAAAGAAATTACTACCTACCATTAACTTTGATGTTTAACGTAAAAATATATATGTACATCAAACAAACAAATTTTCTAGTATAATTTCGGGGATGACATATCGTCCTACATGAGCACTTATGATTCCCAACCCCTTCAAGCGGCTCGTTCATGGAAACCCCTAGGCCGAGCAGGCCAAAGCATACTTACCTGGCGTAGAGGTTAACCGTGATCACGAAGGCGGTTCCTCCGGAGTGAGGCTTGGCCATTGCACCTCGGCTGAGTTGACCTCTGCGATTATTCCTAATGTGAATAACTCGTGCGTGAAATTTTTGGTAGCCGGGAATGGCGTTCGCGCCGTCCCGACATTAAAGTATACATTTAGAATACTTGAGTTCTTCAAGTCGTTTGCAATCATTTCAAACCCGATCCTGAGCAATATATTTCTGCTACTATGCAAATTAGTGTCTCAGTATTTGAGTTATTATGAAATATCTCTTTGGATATAGTATATTAGGTCGGATAGATTCAGGTATAACAGGAAAAATAGAAAAACAAATATTATATATCAATTATATAATATCAATTCAGTCGCACAACATAAGCGCCCTAATTTGCGAGAGTATCTTCATTTTTAGTAGATAATTCTCCAATACGTCATTTTTTGTACTAATCTTTCGATGTACAATATCACGAGATTAAAACTTATCTCCAAGAACTACAATTGCAACCTCATCAATCGCCTTGCATGCTCTCCAAAATGTTTTCTATAAGCCTTTTCAAGATTTTGCGATAATCAGATGGCCATACGATCGAGAGCCATTTGGGACAATTGAACTAATGCGTTATGCTGATGAACTAACTATTGTATCTCGCGATTAAATTCCCCTCTTGTATTCGAAACGTTGATGCAATTCACGGTTTTCACCACCAATAAAATTAACTTGCAAAATTTTTTGATCAGCATCGTGGTATTTATGTACCCGAAACAGCTTGATAAATCTGGGCCTGAATTTGTGACATAAATAAAATATAATGTGAAATTAAATACTATATGATATAAACATGAGACAATCCTATTAAATTATTAACCTTAAACGTCGGTAAAAAAAGAATGTGTAATTATTTTAGTAGCAATAAAAAAAGATACTTGAAATTCCGAATTGTGTTGTTGAAAATGACCCAAAACTTAACAAATACAATAGCTCGAGTGGAGTTTCTAGAGCTGGCAATCTCACTTTGTCATTAGCACAACATACGCCGCGCGTTTCACCTGGAAAGTTTGCCGACATATGGCATCCATCATTTCAATGTAAGCGTACATAATTTAATAAATTTGACTGTTGTAATTAAGAACAGCACGCAATCAAAAAAGCACGACGTAGTTGTGATCGACGTGGAAGGTTCAGTACTGGTACAGGATCAATAGATCTCGTGCATTATGTAAAATAGTACATTTTAATAATTAAAGACTTTCCATTTATAAACGCAAAGCAATGTTTATTTATTTTTTTTATATGAATTTTTATTTAGTATTATCAAGCTTTCTGTTACCGCTGTAGCAACTTAAGCTAGTTACAAATAGGGAAACAAAACAAATAGATCACGAGAACATACATATACAAGTAAGAATATCATACATTTTACTACATTTACATATTTGTACACATATACATTTATGCTATGACCTTTTTAGGGAGGTCGATTGGGTGGCGTCCTTTTAGTCGTCTTCTCGTACGTTGCGCTGTCAATTGTCTGGCCAAAGCATTTGGGTGGTATTCGAGGCGTTGCGCATAGCCGGTTGCCTAATTTTTGTCGAAGGTCTCCGACCTTCGGGATAGCTGAGCCATCTTTTGCCGTACCGCTAGAGTGATTGGCATACCCGGGTTTGTATCCTTTTAGTCCAGCCGTATTTGAGTCTCTGTTAACAGCATTACATCAATCTTTCGGGCACCAAGAAATAGTCTAAGTTTTTTATATATTCTTAGCCAGTCGTCGTGCGTTCTAAGCAATATTTATAAATGAAAAATAACCATATTTGGAAAGGTAACATGTCGAAATGCCAAATTAAGAACCGCTAAACCAATTTTGAGAACAAACCCTTAAAACTTGGTTTAATTAAGTGAGCCCGTTCTTGAGTTATAAAGTGAAAAAAAGTGGCACTATAACATATTTTATATAAATATATATAGATTTACAAGGAAGAAAGCTAACTTCGGGAAGAAGATTTTTTACGTTTTAAGTTTGCACTTGAATATTTTGATCAAATAAGCTCTAAACTTTTATTGCTTCTATGACAGCTTTATGATATTTCGATTTTGATCAAATTTAAAACGTTTCTGAAAACCGATTAAAAAACTGGCGCTGCGAAATAACTCCCCAATGAAATATGCTCAAGAGCAAAAAACGCAAAAGGTCTCTAAAAATTTGTATTCAATTTTTTAAAGAAAACGGTAAAATAGGTAAAAAAAAAAACGAAAAAAGTCCCTAACTTTGGGGAGTTATTTCATTATGAAACAAGAAAGAAACCTAACTTCGAAAGTTTGTATACCATTCCAGATTGCAATTTGATCATTTATATTTGATCCATATCTAATTTAACATGAATTATGTTTACCGTTTTACATTTCTTCCATTTACAGTTTTACATTTCCTTTACATTTACCGATCGTTCCTATTGCAGTTATATGATTTAGTTTCTTTTCACGAAGTTATAGCTTTTCATCATTATTATTACATGAGACCCTAAATTGATAACTTCGAAAATCCATCACTTGAGGTTTTAAATAAAGAGGAAAATGTAAAATTGTAAATGAAAAAAATATAAAAACTTTAACCATAATGTAAATAAGAAGTTATATACATTATTATTTATTATGTTAGATATGGATAAATTAGTAATTGTAACCCAATTGCAATCTGCAAGGGTATACAAACATCGGCGTGCCGAACATAGTTTTTGGTATATTTATGCGAATTCCTCATTTAGTACAACTCTTTCCCTTTAATTTAAGACCTCCAGAGATACGTTTTTTCCCGAAATTATAACTGTTCAAAGTTAAGAATACAAGGCTTTATACAAATGTTAATGACGTCGATTGGATATATTGCATTAAACCTTTCATTCGTTACGACCAACAACCACAACAGACATAAGAGACAGTCCAAAATAGTCCTGTACATTACCTCAGAAGGTAACCCTTTATGGCATGAGCATAGAAATAATGAAAAAAATTGTTATTTGGTAAATATGTATTATTTTAGCTAAAAATAATATACATTTGGACTTGGGCGATACGCCTATTTCAATAGCTCTAAAAATCGCTTTAAAATTCGTTCAGTTAAGAATGAAAATGAGCTAAGGCCAACATTTGTTTGCAATATAATTGATAAATTAATGAAATTTTTAATGAAAGTAATTTGAGCTTTAGAGACAGCAAAATAACAAATGGTTTAATTTACAATTATGGCATTAACTCAAATTATATAAATAAGTTTAGGGTGAACGAAATTGGAATTTTAGTTGACAAAAAGCTTATGAATGATGTCAGCTCTGGGAGGCTTAGGAATGTCCAGAATTCGTCAAAAAAATTAACTTGCGTTCAGGCGCGGTTGCTGAAAGAGATTCCGACCCGGTCCCAGAGTAGAACGCTAGAGAATTAAGACAAACTAATCTTAATGTTTACTTATTTAAAGTTACATCATAATCATTTCATAGATAACGTTTGAGAGGCTATTGAGGTCTACCAATTTATGAAAAGACCGGTCGGCGAGCCGATCCGACGTTGTTAATGCCCACAGGTTGGTGTCCACTGCTATTTGCATGTCCCTCGAAGATCGCATTATAAATAATTAACTTGAATTCCCTCAACGGTTACCCTTTAATATTGAAAAAGAAAGATTAAGGTTTTATTTGAGATTAAGCCCAGCTCTAGTACACTTACGGTTTTCATGTTATAAGGTTTTAAAAAAAGCTAAAACACGCACTTCTTCATACTTTGACCGCGATTTGCTCAACATTGGTCAGTCGCTTTAGTCTCCGTGTTTTTATTTGACCAGTGTAATCTTACCTAAAATATTACATAACAGAATGTAAAGCCTTTTATCTTTAAGCCCCACACCTTGATGCCGTTCTCCCAAGATGGCTGAAAGTTAGGTAAGGTCATCTTAGGCTTCAAGAGGAGCTAAATGCAGCTTAGAGCTGTCTGGTTGGTCATTTCGACTTGACGCTTATGAACAGACAACACGCTTCCTAAAGCATCTAAAGGCTGCATCATAGAACTCTGTATTTTTAAGAGCGAACTCTTATCTTATCATAGTTTAACTACAACTTGTCGTTAACTACTGTGATTGAAACACATATATATACATATTTGTGGTTAAAATGTTGTATTTTTAATTTGTTAATATCTATTAAAGTTAATGACTTAAGCTTATGATTAAAGAATTGTATAAGTTACGCTGATAAAATATATTTTTTGATTACACTGATCCTGTCAATATTATTTTTATTTGATTTTTCAATCAATTATATATTGCTATACTTTTTTCCAAAATACATATGTATAATTACAAAACTTGATACACTAAAACACATAAAACCAGCCATTTACATATATGCGAATCATTCAAGTACAGAAGGAAACTCAAATATAATCGAAAGACGAACGTTAAATAAAAGACGATACAGAGACGTTATTTACATGGACCCCTAAAGGTAAAGCTGGAAAAGATACAAATAGAATACATTGAATCTGTAAAGAGTAGGTTATACATGTAAAAAAATGGAAATATTTGATTGTGGTGTATAAGTTGTAAAAAATTGAATACTAAAGGCCGTCTCTATGTGCAAGTAGCAGGTTGAGTCACTCCTCCAAGGAATTGCACAAGGAATTTGTGGGAAGCTGATTCTCTTCTAATTGCCCAACGCAGCTTGACTGTGTATGTTCTTAAAGTCCTGCGTTTGCGTGGTGCTGCGCAGTACCTCCAGCCACCTGTTAATAATAATTAATAATAATAATAATTGATTTATAAGCCATGCATCTTGGACTTAAATAAAAGATATTCAGCCTACCTGTTATAGGTGTGCGCGCTCTCCGCCCGGAAGAAGTAAACGTGGTTCTTAAATGACAGCTTGAACACGAACTCCTTTTGCACGGCGTCTTGATGCCCAGGTGGTCCCACCGTGTAGCCAAGAAGCGGGAGACTGGCCAGAGCGAACTCGTCTTGGTAACTCTTGTAGAAGTATAGGCAAAACGAGGTAAACACCACCCACAGTTTTTGCCAGCCGGAACTGTTTTTGAATTTACGCAGTAGGTAGCCGGACAATTGGTGTTCGGCGGCGATCAGATGATCGCCCAATCCAACTGTGGCGCCACGATGCCAGCAGACGTGCAGGGCGGTGTTGCTGCGCGACGGCTGCGTCTTGTTCTGCTGCTGTTGCTGCAGCTGCAACTGCTGCGGCGTTAGCGGGCCGCCTCCGTTAACGCTGCTGTTTAGGCTGCTGTTGTTGCCGTTGCTCAGGCCGAACATATCCAAGCCCTCCTCAGAGGAGCCTGAAATGGTTAGGAACATTTTTTTAATTTTTTAAAGTCGGTTTTAGAATATGCTAAAGCCTTTGATTAATAATTTGGAACATTTCTATATGTAACAGTGTTAAAAAATCATTTAAAAAAGTATATACTCAATGGTTGGAAATAAGTTTTGTCCTATGAGTATTTGGAATAAAAGCCACCCCCACATTCCCTACTAACTATGTACTCACTGCAGTTCTTGAGCGTCGTTAGCTGCAATTGCATGTTTGGCGGCCGGTTCTTGATGTCTGCCGCCGCCTTTGAGAGCTCGGCCAGCCAGAGCGTTTTCTCGGCGGTTGTGCCTGCGCTAACCATAATGGCGCACTGCCCGCCAAAAATGGAGAAGGTGTTGTGCTCGGCGTTTTCGGTGAGCAGGGATCGCACTGGAACATGGCCCAGGATGCGGAAGCTCTGGTCCTGCGGCGACTTGGACCCAAAGAGAAGCAGATCTGAGAAGAGGAAGAACATGCGCTGCTGCAAACCACGCTTCGAGTGCTTAAGGAGGCATCCCTGGCGGATGAGCCTTCGGTGGGGTTGGACCAATTGCTCAAAGTTGATGTCACGCTGCAACTCGCATAGCTCCACAAAGTTGGCCGAGTCGGGCAGATGGGCCCGTATTCCCTTGGTGCTGCGGACTAGCAAGTGGTGGACCGCTTGACAATCGGCGTAGTCATTGTGCTCCTCCGCATAATAGTCGCACAGCCGCTCCAATAAAAGCTGGTAGTGCAGCAGACGATTGAGGGGTTTGAGCAGGAGCTCACCCACTGGCAGATAGCACACCTTCTGCTGCTCGAAGTCCTTGTATACCTGGCGGAAGCGCTCATCCCCCTCGTACATTTCATTCAGACAGTGTAGTATGTCTAGGTGCGTTTGCACATACTCATCGTAGATGGGAAGAGCTGCCATGTGCTTCATCATAACGTCACCGATGCGGTGGGCCTCGTGGCCCCCGCGCCCCTCCCATTGAACCAGACGGTGCTCGATGTCACGCAAAAAGAGATTATGGTGCTGAGCCAACGAGTCCAGAAGCTCGAACAGCGGTTGCAGCTGTTCCACGTCGTCCAGGCTCAGTACCTGACGGAAAGTCGTATTCAACACATCGAGGTCCTTCTTGTACGTTCGCTCTGTCATCAGCAGCTCCTTGGCTAAAAAGTAGCTCGGCTCGGTTGGCCACTTCCGCTTCTTCACTTCGGCCTCGATGTCATGCTGCGTGGTCAGGGAATGGGAATGGCCAGACGCAACTCCGTTACCATTGTGTCCGTTCTGATGCGGTGCGGTGGCCACACCCGTGGCCAATTCTTGGCGCTTGGCATGCTGAATTTCCGCCTGAATCACGTCATATGTACCAGCCTCTGATCGGGAGAGGGACGACGACTTGTCCGATCCCAGAGTCAGGTCATAGCGAGTGGGGGGAGTAGTTATCTCACCGCGCCGGTCGAGGGACATGTTTCCATTGATGCCATGATAGACATCTGAAACAGACAGAAATTAACAAAAATCAAAATAATTAAATAATACAAATTAAATAAGTAAATATTAAAAAAACTATAATTAAAAATATATATATATATTAATTATGCCAATTGTGGCACTTCGATTGAATAATAAATAATTCTGATTACATATTACATAAAATTAATAAATAGTTAATTAACTTGAACAAATTATAAATTAAGTAAGCTTAAATTGTAGATAACTAAGTCATTTAAAGAAGTGTAATTTAAAAATTTTTTGGTTTGGTTGCTTATAAAAATTGTGTGAAATATTTCAATAAAACTCATGGGCGTTCTTTATATTTGATTAATGAAGTTTTATTTATTTAGATTCGTTTCTATATAATTATAATTTAATGCTTGCTAAATCGATTGCTCGTGTACATCATTCATTATTAGACTCCGTTTTCACATCATTGATTTTGTTTTTTTCTTTCTGTGATCTTAAAGTTCAATTTATATATTTTTGTGTTTTCGTGATCCAAAGCAAACTTTTGTTTTGTTTTCATTGTCTAATTTCTTAAAATTCAGCTAGTATCTTGAGTGTTTCGCGTCTTTCTCTAGGTAAATACAGTTTTAGTTTGAAATTAACTGAAGGTTTGCACTCGAGGGAATTGTCCAGTCAAAACATTTTAACCTACATAAATATACATTTCCGCAATGACAACATAAAACTTGTTTTAAAATGTTGTCTGTCGGAATTATACAAAATCCCACGTTAAAATCGCTTGCTCCCTAACTAAAATCAGGTTCATTAGATTTCTTCCGAATATAAAACGTACATGCAAGCTTTGTTTGCAACAACCAATTCTCGATTACAATTTTTTCTTCACACTATTAGCTAAACACAAATAGATATTTTGATTCAAATATTTTTGATCTGGATTAAATTAGTGAAATTATTGTACGCTGTAAGATCCTTATTCTGCCTTATTCCAAGTCCTTTCGACTCATCTTCCCTAACAACACTTAAATATGCTTTTTCCAAGTATTGAAAACTTAAAGATCAAACATACATCAATCTATTCCATAAAATTCTAAATTTCCCAATTGGGGTTTTTAAACTTAACAGGGTAGTTATTAATTCCTTATGCAAACACCTCGTAATACAATTTTATATATAGATAATACTTTCCATTTTCGGATCTCCCATTTGGCACATTTATGTACTAGAACTAATGACTAACACTTATTTGCGTTTGTGAGAATTGTAAGTTAGTTTGCATATATAAATTAAAATCTTACAGAGCTCAAGGACTGTATAAAATATATATGACTAGAAAACGCTGCCATTGAGTAAATGCTTTCATTATAGTGTGATAATGCCAAGTTGTGTTAGAGGGTACATATGAGGGAGAAGACTGGAACTTGAGGATCGTAAGGAACTCTCAATGTGTTTTCAAAAATTA
Organism: Drosophila punjabiensis; assembly: GCA_008042585.1. Classification (NCBI taxonomy): domain Eukaryota; kingdom Metazoa; phylum Arthropoda; class Insecta; order Diptera; family Drosophilidae; genus Drosophila; species Drosophila punjabiensis. The sequence continues at coordinate 42,893 of VNJR01002731.1, read as the reverse complement.
TTCAATCCCTACCCAAAGGTCGTCCTTGGGTTAGTGCTTGAAAGCATTTTGGCTGATTTGTCAATAATTAACAGATTACTGAGATTACTAGACTTAGAGGATCAATTTCGTACTTATGTCTATTTAGGCATGCCTGGCTTTGACACTTGGATTGGAACTCAGCTGGATAGGTTTAATAGATCGGCGCAACCAATACTGACCAAATATACTGAACGTAATGCGCGCAGAGTTCTTGGCAACTTGAATGAATCGTATAATATAAAATAATTTATTTAATAACTGTTTTCTTAACTATCGTGTGTCGATTCGTGTTGTATTAGCTAAATAACAATTAAACAGTTTTTTCTTGTATCTGGTATTCCATTATTCGATGATTAAACAGTGCATTAAAATTTGTTCAACTCTTTTAACGTTTCCGCTCAATATATCCCATATATGTATATATATTTAAATGTTGAATTGATCTATAACATTGTCATATATGTATACGTAGTTACCGCTTATAGGTAACACAATCTACACCGACACCATGTCGATTATTTATGGTATTTTTTATTTGATTTGTTATGTTTGGTAATGTTTGATTAAAATGTTTTATTTGAATTTGATTTGATTTTCGAACGCTTCAAGGAGAGAGTTATAATTGTCTAAATTGTCATTAGTTATATTTTCGGTTGTTTATGCAGCTCTAAGAGTTTTGGGTTTTACGCTTTTGGTTTTTTTGCTTGTCGTAAATCAGTCTCAATTACAAATAAGTTGTAAGGTTGTAAGTATTTGGATCGTTTTGTAAAGATGGTAGAATTTTTCTGAAAACGTTTTCAAGGCAACGGAACAAATCAAAGGGCTGTATTCGATAAGCACATGCAAAGGGGTTTCCATTCGTTTCCTAAATAATTCCTCGGAGACCCCACTGGTCTACTGGTCGCTTAATTCATCCGAGTCGTGAAATTTTGGTGGCGGATCCACACGTATATCTAATCCGCAGGCATACCGCTCATATTCAATGGGTTCGGTTTCGTAGTCGGAAAGGAAGTCTGGATAGGGTAGCTCTTGTCGCACCTGGGCTCCCGCTCCGGGCTCAGGATCCTGCCCTACTCCTCTGGGCACTACTCCCCTTCGTATAGTTCCCGATCCTGATGCACCCGTTCCTCCTTCACCGAACCCACTGCAGCTATCCTCACTAGAATTGGCCAGTTCATCGGACAGACCGCCGCCTCGGGTCTCGTACTCGCTCTCCTCTGGATTGCAATAGCTTCGTCCGTGATAGGGCTGAACAGTTGGGGCTACTGCTGAACACCCTGAAGTTCCCGCCGCCATGGAATCTTCTCGTTTGAGTTGCCTTTTTTTGGTGCGAGCTGGCTTCACCGGCTGTCCCGTGGCCGGAGGCATTGGATGATTAGCAGCAGCTGGAACCTGCACCGCAGGACGCTCCGCTATTATAGATTGATGGTACATGGGCTTGGTAATATGGCCCAAGCGGTCGTATCGTGGAAATCCCATCTCGTCTACATTGTCGCTCATGTCCAAGCTTTCGAATTTTCCCCCATACTGAGGATAGTCGTCATACTCGTCTGTTTGTTCATGTTCCCTTTCTAGTTCCTCGTCGAACTCAAGGTATTGGTCGTCCCGTTGGCAGGATGAGTACTCGGAGCTCCCCGAATCCACCTCCGGGAGATATCCCTCTGAGCACTCAGAGCTTTCCGCTTGTTCCAGCAGAGCAGCAGCTGTCATATTAGCCCTCATTCTCTTGGCAGGCAACTGGCGCTTCTTGCGATAGCCCCTACTCCTCATCTTAGCCTCCTGACCACGCACATCTAGTGAGCTATCAGTATCATTGCCGCTGGGCGGGCTCTTTAACGAAGTGGCCATGGCTCCAGCGCTCAGTTGGCTAGCCGTTTTCCTGGGCGGTTTCTGCACCAACTGATTGGGTGGCGATTCGGAGCTTAGGCTGCTTGAATAATAAGGGGAACACCGGACCAACTTATCCGCTCGCTGCGGCATTTGTGGAGAATTCGGTTCTGTACTCTCGCTGTTTAGCGTATTGGTAGTGGTGGTCGTGTTGGTGGCCGAAGACGTGGAGTGTGCATCTCGCTCCTCGTCAATCCGCATGGGTAGCTCCTGTGAGGATTGTTGGGACTTGCTGAGCATGTGTTCGTGGAAGGAGCTTGACTGACGTAGCTGCTTGCTAGTGGTCTTAAACTCACGAATCTGGGTCTTGGACATTGTTCTGTCGTCATAACTGTGGTGCTTAGCGAGCGGCTTAGGTGGAGGAGCAACAACATCGCCAGGCAAATCGCTTGGCGTCACAATTGGCGGGACAGTGGGCACAGGTGGTGGAAGAGGCTTCGAAGCTACTACTGATGGGGGCGCTTTCTTGGCTTTGGCATCCTCTTCAGCTTCGGCAGCTGCAGCCGCCTGTTCTGCCAATCCGGGTTGTTTCATCTTGTTAAGCAAGGCCTGCATGATGGGTCGAGTAACCGCTGGTTTTGGGGCAGTGGGCGGTTGTGGTGCCCTTGGCTTCTGGCGCACCAGCTGCGGTTGCTGGGTTTGTATCTGACTGGAGGTGGGTGGCGGAACTTGGACCGTTGAAGTTCCTCCATGAAGCGGAACGAACTCTTGACTCTGGTAGCGTTCAGTCAGTTTCTCGGTGTGGGCATATAAGCGCTCAACGAACGGCGACTCCGACTCGGAGCAGATCTCCTGGCTTTGGTATAGCTTGGACATCATCTCCAAAGAACGGCGCTTGCGGGCAGCTGCACTGGTCTCTGGACCCGTTGGAGTATCCATTTGCTCTTGGCCGTTTCTTGCCTGGTTGCCGTTGCTGCCGCTTCTTCGATGAACCTGTGGCAGAGAGCAACGTTTCTCCTCGCTGGGAGAACTCAGACTAGCTTTGCTGCCCACACGTGTCTGCTTTAGTGGATGATAGTCACCGGGAGTAACGCCCACCAAGGTCCGACTGCTGGAAGTGGACCACTCGCTAATGGTATGTGCCATTTCGGTAAGAGTTAAAGTAGTGTCATCGCTTCGAGTGGCCGAAGTTGGTTCACTTAGCTTATCTGTTTCCGAGTTAGAAAGAATGTCATATCGTAGGCCATCTGAAGAACCATTATCTCCACTAAATTTGTGGGAGAAGCTGCTTCCTCCACTTTGCTCGTTCAAGCTTTCTGCCGATTTATTGATCGAGCTTATGCTCGACTTAGTTTGATTGGATTTCTCGCTCTTGGCACATGAATGGGTAGACACTGCCGAAAGGCTATCTGATCCGGACAGATTTGCATATTGGCGTACTGTGTTGGTACCTGTAGACCATTCAGAAATACTTAGCCCAATGGAGGTATCCTCAGAGTGGGAGCTATGGGTGCACTTCTTTTGCTGCAGCCCGCCCATCCTCACTGTACCATCAAGATCGGTGCCAAGGGAACTGGTTTCCTCCTCGGAGTGACTAGAGTGACTGCACTTTTTACAACTTGCTCCTCCACCTCCGCTACTTAAACGGGCCTCATAATTCCGCCGCACGGTTGTCTGATCCTCCAAATATGTGGTGCTACCAGACAAGATGTCATCAATAGAAGTGTCCGAGTTATTGGAGCCTCTCGAAAGCTTTCTTAGTTGTGCATCCGGGGACAGTTGTACTTTAATAGTGCCTGGCATAAAGACGTCATCGTTAGAAAACAGTTCATCTTCTGAGAGGGGACTTCTAGGAGCTGGTGATCTTGTGGGCTGGGCAACAATTACTTCGGAACTCGAGTTCTTCCGCTGAGCCCTAGCGGTGGCCTGTGTTGATGAGGTGGTGCAGCTTACATTAAGTGAGGAGGAAAGACAGGAAGCCGCGCTTAAGGTGGAACTAAGGCAGCTAACTGTATCAGGCTGCAATTGCTCACTGCCAAAGTCATTGTCATCGAATGCGGCCGACATGAGATAGGCGGTGTCCTCGTAAGGGAGTACTTTGGCAACTTCGGGTGGTCCAACTGACGTTTCCTCATCTAAAACAACTTTATCTGCACTTTGGGCTTCATTTGCATAGTAGGTTTCAATGCTCTCCACAATGATGGGAGCTCCGACAGCACTGGAAGGTGGCGATGGCCAATCTATTGAATCCTGCGACTGCTGAAACGACAAGCTTGCCTTCCAACAGAAGGATTTTGGAACAGGCTTGTCTAAATCCGGCATACCGTACATCGAATCGGCTGGCTTCACCGGAACATGATCAAAGGGAATTTCCGGGAGCGGCCAGTCTTCCGAGTCCTGGCTTCCCGCATTCGACAGACACATAAGGGTATGCCGCTCCACATCGTCCCCCTGAAGTTCATCAACATGGGTCACAGAGAAGCGTCCTGTGACTAGGGTTGGAGATTTCGGTTCGTTAAGACTTCCCAAGCTCGAAAGACGATCGCCAGTGGCCGAGTCACAAGGAATCTCTGGCATTTCGGCTGAGGTGCGCCGATCTGCATCGGAAATGTAAGCCAAGTTAGTATTGCTTCGCGAATCAGAGCTCAGGCTGGGCTGGTGATCTGTGGAGCCCACAGATTCGTCTCGCATACTGACTGAATGCGTTGAGGCCTTGCTCACGTCGTCCTCCATGCTGGACTTCTCGGAGGCAGTGCTGCGCTCTGAGATTCTTGAAAGAGTTCGGCCTAAAGTAAAGCCAGTGCTGTAACCAATAATGTCTGTGGGATTTACTCCGATTCCGCCAAGACTACTAGTCATTGCTGGGTAACCGAAAGTAGCTGGGAAATCATTGAGCTCATCTTGGTAGCTGGCATCGCTGGCGTCCTTTTGCTCATCTGGGGAGACCTCCTTTACATCGCTGTCAGAGGAGTCGCGTAGAGGATTCTGCGCATCATACCTTTCGTATCCACCATCCGTTTCTACATGGTGCCATGGATCATCAGTGCTGGAGCTGTTAGAACTTTCGATGGGAAACGGACGCCAGGTGCTTTGTTGCTCCTTCTGGGCCAGATCACCTGGGCCACGCCTCTGAGCTGCTCCTAACGAGCCAGAGCTACTTTCCGTCTCGAAGGAACCTCGCGATTCGACGCTCAGAGATCCCTTTGAGTCGAAACTAGACTTTGACTCTTGTGAGCTTCGATCACTACCAGATTTACCCGGCTCCGCCCGAGTTACCGATAGTTTCTTTCCTGTATTAGCCCTTGCAGGTTTCTCAATCCTTGGTGGTTTTCGAGACCCACCCGAGCTGGACTCGCTGTCCTCGGTACGTGCTCCGCCCCGATCTAAAATCTTGGCAATGCGTTCCTCGATCGGATCTAGATATGATTCTGTGCTGGTACCTAGATCAATTGGGCTCTGCTTTTCGAGGGTCGGCGTGCTAGGTTTCTTTCCCATTAAAACTTTTGGCTCATTAGTTGGCGTCTGCTCATTGGATCCCGTGGGTGTAATGTCATCTTTGCTCACGTCCAATTGCAGCATTCGCTGCTTCAGTTCCTGGCACTTTCTAGCCTCCTCATTGCCAAAGTCCTGAGAAATTCCCAAGGGCCTGGCAATAGAGCAGCTCACGCTAGACTCCTCCTCCATTGAGCTCTTCTCCTTGCCCACTGAGAGACTCCAGTCTTGTTGTCTTTGCGGGCTTGTATCCTTTTCTCCGCTGGTCCACGAATCGGAGCTCTTGGAACGATCACTTTGCTTGTCTAGACTATGTTTCTTCTTGCTGCTGTCCGAGGAACCGGTGTATTTTTCGAAGGTTTCTAGGACAGATTTTTCAATCTGAGGACTTGCGTTGGGTGGCGTAACCAATATATTCAGATCAGACGTGGGTGTGGCACAGTTTGAGTACTCTAGCGGATTGGCATCCTCTAACGTAGCCTGCGTCTCCAGGACATTACGATCTGGTTCGAGAGTACGCGGTTCATTATCAGAGGTATCCGAACCAATAAACTCGTCACATTCAACGGTAATCCAAGAGCCCGTTTCATCGCTGCGACTACGATCCAAACTCAATCGATTTGTATCTGGTCTTCCAACCTTTAGGTGTTGTCTCTCTAATGAATTGTCGTCCTCTTCGATAGATGGCTCTTCACACTCAATGGTTGGTACTCTATGTGGATAGCCCTCTGTTCCTGCTCCAGTTCCTGGAATAGGAGACTTGCTGGCCGGCGAATGACTATCGTCGGCAGAGACGAAGGAATCGAGACTTTCGGCAGTGGATGGCTTCCGGCTAAAAGCACCTTCACTGTCCCTGGCATCTTCAGAGGGTAAGGAACGCTTAAGAATTTCCAGGGAGCGACGCTCCGAGATCACCGCCTGCATGTCGATATCCTCCTGGAGAGGCTAAAAAGAAATGCAAATAATAATAGCCACAGAAAATCAATTAATCGAATAAAGTTATATATATTTGTAGTGCTTACCTCTGGGACCTGATATTGGTGAGCAAACATACGGCGATCACCAATAGCACTTCTGGCAACTGGGGCTGGCTTATCCTCATTCTTTTTAGCAGCCTCTGACGCTTGCCTTTTATCATCGAGGCTCCGTGCCTTGACATCTGGCCCGAGGTAGTGATGTTCAGCTGGCCTCTCAAGACTACTTGACTTTCCATCGATTTTCTTGTGAACGACGCTGCCCTCAATCCTCTGCTTCAGCTCCTGCGCCTTGGCTATCTTCTTCGGTGATTTAATGAGCATATCCTCTGGAGCGTCAGACTTTTCGGAGTCTTCAAAGGATTTATTGCGATCCTCGAAGCTGCGGTTTGCCTTGTCCAATTTATCAGGGCTGCGACCTTCGTCGAAGCTACGGCTAAATTTCACTAAGGAATTGTCCAGCTTTCTTGGACTCTTGGCAATCAGCACATGGTCCTCGGCCTTTGATTTAAACTCTGTTTCAATGATTATCTTGTCGCCGTCGGTTTTTACTAGTATTTTGTCCTCGGGAGCAGGGAAAGCTGGTATTGTGTCTTTTACAGGACTCAGCATGGTGATGGTTTGCTTCATGGCTGATTCGTAAAGTTTCTGTTGGCGTTCCTTACGCTTGGCAATATCAGCTTCGGTCTCTTCCTGGGATTTACTCTTGTCCTTGCTCAAGCGTCGCATGTCAATAGACCTGGGACGTTCCTTTGGACTCGATTTTTTGCTGCCGCGTCCATCTCGTGCCTTTATGTCATCGGCGCTGGTGCGTCGGGACTCTGGACGACTCCTGGACAAGGATTTTCCCTTGAACGGCTCCGATGTTTTAAGTTTGCCCTTACCCGTACTCTCAATGCTGCTGGCTCTTGAGACACCTGGAGAAGTTTTACGGGAACTATTGGCTGAGCTGTAGGGTGACCAATCAGTAAACCGATACTTAGGTATGTTTAGAATAAGGTGATCACCGCTTCTTAGCTTCATCTTTGACTTTTTCTTGTCCTTGATCTTGACACCCTGCAGGGCGATCTTCTCAATATAACGCAACTGATTAAGCAGCTGTGCCTCTTCGCTATCGATAGTTATTGCACTTAGCAGCGAATCCTTCCCATTAGTTTGATAACTGCTCTGAGTAGGAATAGAGCCAGCGCAAGAGTGAATGCTATCAGCGGTATCATCATCCTGAGCACCAGCTTGATTGGCCCGCTCCAGCGATTTTTCCTCAAGAATTTCGGCCTCCTCTTCGAACCCAACGGTGTCGTCCTTTGAGGAGAATGCGTTCATGGGCGGCAGTCGGTGCAACGATATTACTGGTGTGTCCAAGCTTTTGGTTCGTCTTTCTGTGGTTGGCGACTGTTGCTGGGTTGCCTTTTGCCGCTGTAATGACACTGAGCCTTCAGAAAGATTTAGACGTGCATGTGCAAAAAGAATCGGAGCATGACCCTTTGAACGCATTACTATTGAAGAGTCGATGATCTCTTCAATTAGTTTCACCTTTGACTTGGCGCCGCTGGCGGTCTGTTTCTTTAGAGTATAATCAATATCAGAGCCAGTAATTTTTTCTTCATGGCAAGTCTCGTAAATATCATCGTTGCTACGGAAGAACTCGGCATGCTCTAGAATAGGCGAGGGGATGTTCTCATTTCGCTGATAGTCATTCGTACACTCGTCCATACGTCCACGCATTGGCACATGTGGTTCATCCTCCGACGAGGGTATCGAAATGGATCGCTCTGAGATGCGTCGTAGTTCAGTGGCATTTGCATACTGCGGGTCTAACTTTTGGGTATGATAGCGACTTTCCAAATCCGCTAGACGCCTGCATTGAGGAGGAGATCCCTCTATTTCAGTAGAGCTCATTGTTTGACCACGACCCCAGGCAGCCGAGATGAGGCGACTTTGCTCAATTCGAAGGATCGACTCGATCTCCTTGCGAGACTGCGGCGGCGAGAACTCTAGGCGATCAGGTATAGCCTCTGCTGATCCAAATACGTCATCCGAATCGAGACTCTCGTCATCAGAAGAAAATGAGGTTATCCTAGTTTTGCCCTTCTTTGATTTTCCAGCCGACTTCGTTTTGGGAATAACTCGTGGCTTATTGGCTTTTCGGGCATTGGCCTGCAGTTCTTTGCGAAGACTCTGGATAAGCTCCATCTGCTTCTGCTCCAGCTTCTGCTGCTGCATGCTTTCTGTCCGCGAACTAGTAGCCGAATCGCTCTCTATTTGGCTGAGTTTTTTGTTGAGCTTTTCCAGAGTAGAGGCATCCATTTGTTTGGTGATGTCCCGCTTCGGTGAGGACAGCTGAATTGTAGGTATGGTTTTGTCGATTTCAAGTGTTATAGGGTCCACTTTGGAAAGGTCAATGTTCTGAGTGAAAAGGAACTCCTTGGTCTCAACAGGCAAAAGGCTATCAAGGATGTCAGGAAGAAAATCGGCAGCCCCAACCCCAGGAAGTCCCCCACTTGCTTTTGGTGATTTTGGCGATTTAGGAGATTTCGGTGATTTTGGTGACTTCGGAGACTTTGGAGACTTCGGTTTAGTATGCTTCTTCTCACTGGGAGAGGGTGCTGTACCGTTCATTATGTGGCGTTTATGAAGGACATATGGAATATCTTCCTTCAGGACCTTTGTAAACCTTCTCTCGTAATCCCTAAAGAAGCTCTTCGGAAGTTCAAAGCCCGTCTTAGGCAACTCTTGAGTGGCTTGTGGAGCAGGAGTTCCGTCGTAGCATTTCGGAATCTCAAAGTTACCATGTGCCTTACAAAGTGGTGGAGCACTTGGTATTTGCTTGTAGATATAGTCCTCGTCACTTGAGTTCGAGTCAGCGGGCGTTAGATCAATGGACTTCTGGTGCATAAGGACATGACGCCGAGAATTACTTCCTAAACGGGAGCGATTAGCCAGCGAATTGGGATCGCTTTTGGTGCGCTCCACCGTAGCATGGGATGTGTAATTCATAGGCACCATTATCGGGTTGTACTCCTCAAAGTGTGTCTTGGCCATTAGTTCTTCTTTTCGTGTAATTTTCTGATGAGCCATTAGGCGTGTCTGCTGCTTTTCAAACTCCGACACAAGCTCTGGCGTTAGCGGATATTCTGGACTCTGCTTACTCTTCTCGTCCTTAGGCTGTTGGCCCTCCCATTGCTTTGTGTACTTTTGTATGCATTCTATGCGATCTTGGTCGAAGCTGAAGATATTTTCGCTGTCTGACCGTCGACGGAAAGCCGAAATCTTGCAGGATTGCGAATTTCCTCGCTTCATAGGAGCCATCTGGTCTAGGGAATCTCCGGTTTGGATATCCTTCTCCCGACATCGTTTTCCAGAAGCTGGTGTCGAAACGGATTCGGGCGACTTACTGCCAAAGGACTTAGCATTGCGCTCGATTTCCACATTTTGCAAACTAATCGAGTGCACCTTTGAGGTCTTATGATTCTTGTTGCTGGGGAATGTAGAGTATGTGTCCCGACTGTCGTAAAATGAACTGTTTGCAGTGGAGCTATGAGTGTCAGACAGCAAACAATCGTGGCTCTTTACTTTCGGACGCGAGTATAGGCCCTCTGGGGGTGGCTCAACGCCTGTCTCGACTGCATCGTAATAATCACTTTTTGACTCCTGACTGGATTGAGCAAATTTTTCGTATAGCTCCTTTTTGGTAAACTGTTTAACTTTCTTGCCGGTGGTAGTAGGCATCTCGTAGTTACGTCCAAAGCAATCGCCAACAAGCGACTCTTTTGAGTCCTGACTAGAGGCCACTGATGTCTTGCTCTTGGTTGTCTCTCGCGATTTCTTGCTGTCCGTGTGGTAAAGACTGTCGCGTGACTTTTTGCTAGAGTCGGAGCTGCGCGAGATCTTCGTTTCAAAGAGCTCACTTTGACTTTCTTGACTGGAGGTGCGAGTTAGAGCCTCCTGAATCTTCTTGTAAAAGTTGCCGTCCGACTTGACCGAGAGTTTTTCGCGCGGCAAGTACCGCGGATCCTCTGCGTCCCAGATTTCGTTCATGATGTCCGCCGCCGACTTCGACTTGACGTCGATGGCCGAGCGATACTTCTGCTGATGACCCTCCGATGCTGACTCGTCATCGCTGGGTATGTAGTTGCCCGAGTCTAACGAGCAGGAGCGTAGGTGGTCTTCAGAGCGACCCCGTCCCCCAAAGAAGTCAATGTCGTACTTCTCCAGAAGTTCGTAGCTGTCCTGCGAGATGTCGTCTTGTGAACCAGAGTAGTCCAGGTGTTGGCCATGATGACGTCTGTGCTCCTGGGTGTTGTAGGTGCTGCCCGGGTAGCTGGATGAGTACACCTTGCTTTGTGGCAATGGGGAGAAATCCTGGTTGGCATCGATCGAGTGGTTCTTAGTCACATACAACGAATGGCGCGAATCATCGTAACGAGTTACCGGAGAATCGATACGGTTGGACGACAAAAACTCTTTGTCAAAGGCTGTCATTGGTTTGGGTAACTCCCGATCGTAGTAAGTGCTGCTGTACCGCTCAAATAGGTCTTTGCAAGAGCTGCTTTTTAGCCAGGATTCTCGTTCAACCTGATCGTAGATGTTCTCACCGTCTTCTTCCTCGTCCTCCTCGTCATCATCCATGTAGTGAGCTGCTGCTTGTTCAGGTTTCACAAACTGAGTCGTAGAATACAGATTGCCCGAGGGGGCCATCTGGTACTCAAGTTTCTCTGAAGATGAAGAGAGGCGAGTGGGCGGCAGATTGCCCACCGAATGGTGTGTTATGTAATGACTATCGTACGAGTCCACTGAATCTACTCCAGATAGTTCCGAGTTTCGGGGAAGTGAATGAGTGTGTCGGGAGCTCTGTGAGTCCATCGACGGTGTAAGATAATTTTCCGATTGAGCCAGCTTTGTTCGGTCTCCTTGACCATACCGCTTGGTACCAAAGCCAGTGCCAAAGTACGAAGAAGATGACGACTCTGAGGGGTGATTGAGATCGTTATGATACTGGTAGTTTCCGCTGTTGTAGGCCCGTTCCTGGGCAGCAGCTGCATAAGCAGACGTACTAGGTTGCTGTAAGAGAGCAGGTACATGCGCCAGTCCCATTTGCTTAGCTCTCGTATACTGAAGTATGGACTGGTCGATGAACTCGTCACTGAAGTGTTTTTCGCGGGTTTTTGACTTGGCCTTGCGATTAACCGTAGCATATATGTCGTTTCTGTCATTGAGATTTAAATGTTCACTATTGGATATCTTGTGTTCCTGGTGGGCAGCGCTGTGAAAGTCAGGATACTTGTAGTGGCCCATATCGTTGATGTCGGTGTAGATTATGTTGTCCGTTTCCGTTTCGGTAGAGTTGGCATTGGCGTTATTAAGCATGCACTGCTTAGACATCGAATAACTGGTACTGCTATAATGGACTGGGGTGACAGTTTGCGACTGGGACTCCTGTGACCGAAGCTGCGGACGATGGGCACTGGCCAAGCCCGAGGCCGAGACCGATGCTGCCGCCGCTGAGGCTGCCCCCATAGTCTCCCGATTGATGGTAGATGCCGTCAAGTCCGAATCCGCTTCCTCCTCGACTAATTCCTCCTCCTCCTCCATAGGCTCCCCCTCCTCCTCCGTGTCCGCAGGTCCCGGCTCCTCCGCCTCCACCTCCTCCTCCTCCAACTCCATGGAGCTGTTGAGATCCACCGAACGAACCACTGTGCTGGTGTTGTGCATAGTGTTGTTGTTGGTGCTGCTGCTGTGCGTGTTGATGCTGATGAGCTGCGGCGACGCAGGGACATACGCTTGGGATCCCACTGAGACTCGACGAGGGGTGCTGTTGCTGTACAAGTGGGACAAGTGGCTCAGACCTGAACGCGCACCGGATGATATAATTCGAATTTAAGCAATCATCAGCTGGTTTGTTTTAAATATTACTAAATATTACGAAAACACAATCGCAAAGGAAACCGAAATCATATCCAACTTAACTGATCAAGATCATCAAACCAAACACTTAATACTGAAAACGAAAATATTAGGTTAAGAAATCCCCAACTTTTAGTGGGTTTACAATATATAAAAGACTAAAATAAATCTAAGCCTAATTATGTATAAAATAAATTTAAAAAAAATTACCATGAGAAATTATAGGTATTTATATAAAACCCATTTAAGATTTATAATTTATTGGTTAAACTTAGGTACAAAATATAATAACGTAAGTTATTAATACACAAATAAGATTTTTATACACAGTTTTCTTTAAATATTTAACATGTATTGCAAATTATGCAATCTATTCAACTTGACCAAACCTACAAGTCAACTTATATCAATGAAATTAAAATATATTTAGACTAGAATAATTAGCCTAGTAACTGAAAGACAAACGGACTGCTCAGTTGTAGATGCTGACCAAAAGAAAATATATTATGTAGGGTTGCTAAAGACTGTTACCCTGTAAGAGTATAAAATCAAAATACACCTACATATGTATATAATTAGATGGTCTTACTGCTACTTTACAGGAACGGATATATATCTTTTAAAACATTGAAAAATGGAAATAAAACCCTCTGCATGGATTCTAAAACACTTCTATGTTTTTGAGGGTTAAGATATAAATAAGTAACGTAATCATAATGCTGACTGGAAAATATATTATATAAAAATATTAAACTTATTATTTAATCTGACAAAAATATATTAATACAATCAAGGGAATTAAATTTAAAATTATTCATATAAATGCCTTTATTGTACAATATTTTTAATAAGAAACTAACTGAACTTTGGTGGCTACAAAATGATTGACGAACTGTGAAGGAGACTCACCTAAATTGTGATCGCCTGGATGCACACGAGCCTGATCGGGAGCGCGCTGTTGGTGGCTGCTGCTGTGGCTGGGCGAAGTCCACGACTGCGGACCCTGCGGCGAAAGCGAGCGGTTCGAATTCATTTGGTCCATAGCCACTACCGAGGGGTGTTGCCGTTCCGCCGCCGAGCAAGCCGCTTCCTCCTGGGAGGTTGGCGAGTCCGCTGCATAGTTCTTCGTCTGATAGATCTCCACCTGGGCTGCTGTGACCTATGGAGAATATTTTAAGAAGTCTTATTTGAAAGTATGCACTTCAAAGAAAAGAGCAACTCACTTGAGAACGCATGTGGTCGATAGGATTGTCGCGTCGGCGATCCAAGGTATCCGCTGCCTTCTTCGTCAGAGAAGGGGTCATCGAGTCGCTGCATTGATTGCGATAGTCCCATGCCGCTGCAGGGCGCAATCAGTGAGATCGGGAGGCAATGCGAAATTAAAAGCATAAAACCATTAAAAATCATAGTGCATACACTACTAGGAAAGACTAGCAATAACTCGACTCGACTAGACATTCATTCCCATTCATTCATTATCATCAGCTAGCAAATGAAGCTCCAGAACTCAAAATGAAATCAAGACGAACGAACCAAATGAAATCGAATCGAATGTACATATTCATCATAAATGGGTAACGAAATAAAATACAAACCAGTGTCAATTGGGAGTAGGGGATTGGCTGAAATGCTGGAATTCACATACGTATGCGATTGACTTCGGCTACTAGCATTCAGTGGCCCTTGCCGGAATGACTGAGACCTGCAGCAAAAGAAAAGACAAGAGGATACCACGTTTTATATTTTCACATGCTCATTTTTTTCGTTTTTCATTGGTTTTAGGTGTTTTTATTTTTTAGGTTTGGCTTTGACCCTTAGGATTTAGTTTAGCTTTAGCTTTAGGGTTTAGTTTAGTTTTTAGAGTTTAGTTAGTTTAGCACAGTTTAGTTTTGAGTTTTCCATTTGGATTTTAAATGTGGGGCTTTACTAAAGATAGCGAAGTCATTTCAGAAGACAGTAAGCCGAAAGGAAACATAAAATGTAATAGTTGTAAAAGTCGGTTAGTAATGAACTAGAAAATAAAGAATATAACACAACAAATATCTATTATCATTATCAACTAAAGAGGGAACGTGGAAACATTTGTACTGGACCTATGAAACAGATTTTCCCCGAACATTTACATATAAATGTTATTTTGGGTTTGAAATAGGAGGTTGCTTTGAATGCTTTATTCATATTACTATTAATTCAAGTTCTAAGGGGATTTTGGGAACACATCACTATGTATATTCTAATCTATAACTATACATTTAGTGGGAGCAACAAGAAAGGGTTAACTAACGTGAGATTAGCTGGCTTATAGTCTAAGCGGAACACACACAAAGAACATACGACAAAAGCAACTTTTTGGGAAGATTACCAATAAATGATTATTTTTTAATACAACTCTTAAGTGCAAGGCAAACCAGGGATGAGATATGTATGTCCCCTCAAACGATGATTCGCAATGATTTAAATTTTATGAAAGTCACAGCGGATAGGGTGCTTCAGATGAATGGTAAACACAAATCAGAATGCTATCGAGTATACACATAAAGGTTGGTTAGCCAATTAGGTTGTTGTTAATTCGGTTTGATAAATTAATAATGATTGGCTACATTTATTATGTACTTTTACAGTTTTACATTAACAGAAAGAAAAACAGAATAAAAACATATGTACACACACGTGGGTATAGTGGTTAGTGAGAAAAATAATGAAAGGGAATCTAAAAATGTATTTAATTGAAAATCATTAGTGATAAAAATTGAAATGGTTGTCATTATTTGCTGTACATTTGACTAGATTTTTTTTTCGTAATTTTTATTGAACGGTTTTTAGTTTTTGTGCTATTTTTTTTTTTTTTTGTTTCAGTTACTGTTTTTGTACCAATTGGTTTTAAGATCCTCTTCTCTTTTCTAAGGCGCTTCACTTCTACCATGTCATGGTTATTTTCTTTTAACATGTTGTGTTTTTTGGGATATTTGTTTCAGTTGGGGTGGGTAGTACGTAATTATAAATAAGTTTCTTTGAAAATAAACAACAAAAACCATTATACATATGTTTCATAAAATGTGTAAAGAAACAACGATCGAACGAACGAGTCGAGTTAGGTGAAAACGAAGGTTTGATGCTTGGCAATGAAGGCTTATGAATTAATATTATTTGTATTTGCTTAAAAATAACAATATATGAATATAAATATTATTTTATAATAATTTCTCATAACACAATTTAATTTCATTTCAGTTTCAGTCAAGGAAGAACAAGCTGTTCAAGCAAAAGCTTCTTATGTAAGTTCCTTTTCCAACAACAAAAGTAAGTAAAATGAAAAATCTCGAAGGAAATCCATTAAAACTTTTTGAGAGAAAAACTTTATTACTAAATAAATGAACACGAGTATTGGCGAAAACATTTGTTTGGCGTTTAAATCGCGGATTACACATAGAAGCAGTTTAAGCATAATCCACATAATCCGCTACTTACCTTTGGAAGTTTTGGCGTTTCACATAATTCTCGCGGACAAACTCAATAATCTGCTTCTGCGTTTTGCCGCTATAGCTGAAATATGAAGACAAAACATTAAAAAAGTACAGTAGCTTTGGGTTAAGGGTATTAAACTACCGGAATGAACTGCCACGTGACAAGACGCGGGTTTTGCGCCTTGGCGTGTTTTGTACGGTTGTGCAGCGAAAGAATCCATGATTCTCAACGCATTTCTTCCAAAAGTTTTTGCACTCATTGCGACCTTCGAAGAAGAACTCTACGGTGTCCTTGTAATAGCCCTAAGAGAAAAGATTACCGTAAGTTTCCCTCTTATATAAAATTGTGTGTTTAGCATTTTCTTACATAGCCCTCGGGATGCAGCTTGACCAGAAAGCGTTTGCGCTTGAAGGAAATCTTGCGTATCTTGGCCCAGGAGAAGGTATTGATACGCGTGATGTTTTGGAAGACTGTGATACCCATATGGGCAACAGCTAGATTAAGCGGAACTCCTTCAACATCCTTGGCCGGGTGCATCTTCATACCATAAAGCTCACACCGCCTTGCCGTCTCCAAGAGGTTGAGGTCTGCCTCTGCCGGCGATTGGCCACTGAATAAACAATGCAATAAATAAAAAGTAAAATAAAGGATTTACAAAAAAAAACCGATACACTTACACATGCTTCTTGTGGTTCTCCATTATCTTGCGCTGCATGGTAGCATCCTGGTGAGGCACGAAGCGATACGAGGACAAATACGTGTGGTCAGGATAATCTTCAGGCACAAAGTCCCCACATGAGGCCTGCACAATGTAACTGGCCATCAGTGCAGCCGTATTGTCGTTACACTGCAAACTACCAGTGGCCAAGTCTCGTTTGATTTGCAGGCAGAAAAGATATCTGGAAAAGAGTAGAGTAGATTAGAATATATTTATATATTTATAGCGTCATTTATTACCTGGTATACTCCTCTTCTAGTTGGGCCGGATCCGGTGTATAAAACTTAATGCAGAACCGCAGCACTGGATCGATGAGGGAGAGGCCCACCTGGCGATTCATAGGCTTCTCCAGATCCAGCCAGTATTTGGTATGTGTGGATACCTCTTGGTATTCCAAGCCGAAGTAATCGGCCTCAAGTAAATTAAGTTGCCGACAAACTTGTTCGAATAGGACACGTCCCAGGGCCTTAGCCTGAAAAAGTTGTAAGATATAAGAAAAGGGATCAGTCAAATGATATCTTTGATTATAAAGTGGGGAACTAGACCTAGACCTGTAATCATATATTTTAATAATAATAAGCCTAACAAAATAAAATGACCATACAAATTCTTAAGGATAAATGAACTGGTATGTTTCATAAGTTTTACAAGGCCACATAAGTAATTAAAGACCAAGTTCGCAAGGCTTAAACCAAATTGCAAATTAAATTAAGGCAGTCTTATAATGAAACTGGGTGGTTTACGACGAAGGAGGGGAGAGGAAGCGTCGCTGAACTCTAAAAAGAAGTCAGAGATGCTCTTAAGATGCCCAAACTCGTTGAGCTCGTTAAAATCTAATTCAGTGTGCAGTTTCCAGCTCATCCCGGATGACGCCACACGCCAAATGCTTGGTGGGCGTTGCATCTGATTGCATTTGAATAAATTTCAATTGAGTTGACGCCCGGTCTCCACATTCAGTCTTACTAAACTGGGCCAGTTTGTCTCGGGCTGCAATTAAGTTATATAAAAATTGAGTTTTGCAAGCAAAGTGAGCAAAAATAGGCGGAAAATTCTGTACATCGAAAAGGCTTCGGCTCACTTTTGAATATTTATAAATATTTGATTTATTAATTTAAGAAAAATACGTATGCATTCAAATAATAGAAAAAACAATCCATTGAAATTGTATAATAAAAATTAATAAATGTGTTCAATCGGTAATTATCGATCCTAAATAACCGATTCAAGTGGTTAAGACCAAGAGGATACAAAATTATTTAAATGGAATTAAATGGAAATTGTAAACCACACCTAAATAGCTTTCAACAATTAGCAAATTAGTCAAATATGAATGGCCCACAAGATTTCGACAACCTATTAAATCCGGAACACATGACCCTAGAATCGCACCTATTTCGATTCCAATTTCAATTTGTTAATCCCGACAGGCCGCATGTGTGTTTGTGCTCCTGGCATTTATTAATTTGGGATCAAGGAGTAGTCCCTGCCAGATGTTTCGGCATTTGGCAAATACAGGGATTCGCATCGCGGCAACAACCAATCAGGCAAAGTGCTTTGTCATATCGATTCTGTTGCCAGCCCCATAAAAGCAGGCAACAATCTATCAGGGTGTGAAATGTTTCGCAAGGCGTGCCAAAATGTTATTAAACCCCTCCGTGTGTGGTATTTGGATATTATATGCCCCAAATTGTACGTAAGCTGCGATCTAAAAGCAAATATTTTTTTGGCTATCGCCCAACTTGTTTTTGAAGGGTTTTTTGCGCATAAATCGAATAAAATTGGGCGTGGCTGGACAGCAGAGTAAATAAAGATAAAGGGTCTTAGACGATAAAAACGAGCCGTATGCGAAAGTTTCAATTTCCGTTGAAAATTCGATAGCCAAGGTAAACATAAACAAAAACAATCTGAACAACAGAGGTAGTAATATGAAGTTAGTCTAAAATCGAATTGTTATTCTTCGAAATAGCAAACCCTCTTTAAAAAAACAGTCTCTAAATTTTAGTTGGATTATTGATTTCAGTGGTAATAGAAAAACATATAAAAAGGCACTGAATTAACTTTCGGGCACAACATTAAAGCGATTTTCAATATTATGTGAAACCAGAAACCAAATGACGCATTCCTGAAAAAATTAAACCTCAAAGATCAACAAGAATGAAATTGATGCCACCATGGCAGCCACAATTAAATTTTCATTTCATTTTCGCAATCAGAACTCGACAAAGTCCCCGGTGGCATAACCCAATGAAAACTTTGTTTTATCCCTGTTAATGCAATTTATATGACTTGCCTCTAGTCACAAATGCAATTTGCAAGCTTAAAAGAATGGAAAATAGAAATATATGGAATTGCTAAATTTTCCCAACTAATTGTCAATTAAAATGTTATTTCCACAGTTTTGAAACAATTGTTGTCCCCATTCTGGGATATTTTAATTAATTTGGCAAAGACAGGGGGCATAAGGGAGAGAGAAAGAGAGACAAGATGGATGTGTGCCCAGTATTCTCCAGGGAATGTCCTGCTTTCTCTCCTTTCCGCGGCGACTGCATCGCCATTGTTTGCTGTTTTTCAGCCAGGAGCCAGGAGCCACAATGAGGCTACGGCCACGCCCAAGCTCTGACATTTTCCTGGCCCTAGCACAGGGGCGTACGCGCATATATATGTACATAGGCTGGCCATTCATTGGGAACGGCTTGGCGCTACATCCATTTATCTTTTTAGGCCAATTCTCGGATCTTCTCCAACTACAAAACAAACCAATTAACTTTGGCGACTTCTGCAGGCGGTGAGAACGGAAATGGCAAAACGACAGGAAGCTGTTCAATGCAAACAACCCATTTCACCCCTTTTTCTAGCCTCCTCCACACAGAAGCGCAGCTGTGAAAAGTTGGCCCACAATTGTCGGTTGTTCAATTTGTCGTCATCAAGAGACAGAAGCGGCACAGGGAGCATTAGCCACTGCATAAAAGCCACCTGCAGGCAGGTGTTGTCCCTACACTATACAAATTTAGCTAAAACTTGGAAATTCAATATCACGTTACAAGGTATGTTTTTGCTATAAAACTTTATGATTATATTTATATATTTTTATTTATTTTATTTATATATTATTATTATATAGCAAAAACAATCATAATAAAAAAAATACCACTTGATTTTAGTTCATATGCAAGTAAGTTTAAAAAAAATAACGAACTATAAGGGGCTTCTTTACCCAGGTAGATTTTACGCAAGTAGATTTTTCAAAGAAAATGTAAGAGATGAATATAATAATGCTAGAAAATATATTTGTAGTGTAGAAAAAGTGGGGGCAGGAGGAAGATAGGACCATATGACGATGGAGGGGCACGTATGCGGGCGTCTGCTCTCATCGCGTTCCACATGCATTGTCCTTGCCTATCGAATGGCCTTAGTTAACCCCATTGGTGTAGATGCCAAATCTGCGGGTTGGCCTAGACTGCCAACTATTGGCTAACTTTTCACAGAAAAGTTAAGAATTTCGCAAGGAGAGTATAATAACTGAAGTTTTTAAGGCAATATGTTTGACAATGGAGAAATTGTCTCTATGCTCGTTGCAGGAAATTGCATTTTAAGTTATTTGCTGTGGTAAAGGAAGCTGGTGATAAACGACAACTAAGTTTGCTAAAGTTGGCAGACAGAATCGAACTTTAAGTTGACTAATCGAAAGAAAGCAATAAAAGGAGCTTGTTTTACGACAAACAAAAAAATATATATTTAGATATTTTAGAATAATTTTTTGACCTTGCTTTTAATACAGGCAGCTCTATTGATTTATTTAATGGCTTGTTATTGCTAATGCTAAGCCCTTACCAACTTGTGCAATCGCTAAAACCCATAAATACTTTTTGTTGGCGTCATGACTTTATACAGGTCCAAAATGGACTTCCATTATTCTGCATTATCAGCAAAATTCGCTCAACACATAGAGATAAGCTTTTAATATTGTTTGCGCTCAAGGAAAAACGTACAAAAGCAGAAGCCAAAAAAAAAAAAACATTTTTGTTTGATAAATAAATGAAATGGCGTCAACATCGAAATTGTTGAGAGTCGCATAGAAGCCAAATCTTTTGAAGCAGAGATTTGCCAAGTTCGCCACCAACTGCTCCACATTCTCTGGGCTCTCTGGAGCAGAAAAATACTCCAATGCTAACATTTCGGCAGGTGAAATTCTTTTCCGGCGGGTTTTGCATATGAGGGATTTGGCTAGAATTTCCATTGGTTCGGCCAGGACGTTGCCGCAAGCCACAGCACTTACCACATCCTCGTCAGCCTCATGTCGTTCCACATCCTCATTGCCATTCACAACCGTATTATCGTTTACAAGCCACAAAATCCATTAGAAGCCTTGATTAATAATGCAGTTGACCGACCATGCAACAATATTCGCTTCTAGTCAGGGGCCGACACACAAGCATGGATACCAGCAAAAGCAGTTCTGTTGTTGGTAAAACGAATCTAAAGAGGGTTGGGTGCCCACCAGGCTTCTATTTTTAAAAAATGCAACCATGTCAATATATAGTACGAGTGTGTTACGTATACGCAGTGCTATAAGAGAAATTCTGTGCGCAGCAAAAATTGTAACATGATTGAATTTTTAATGCGGCAAGGAAAAACTATGTTTCTAAGGGTGAACTTTTGGTATACCCTGAAATGTATGAATATTTTATATTCACTAAAACAAACATTTTACTAATGATGAAACATTAAATAACTAATCGTGCTGCTCAATTGGTAAACCTAAATGTTTTAGGGATGCTAAGACTTAATTGCTTTCGTTTTTATACATTTACGCATACATTTAAGCCTTAAAAATCATACATCAGAGAGTAAAGGAAAAACGACAGAGCTTCCTCTAGTTCTTGTTTTGGATAAACCGTCGAGTTTGCTTTGGGCAATTGCAAAAGGGAAAAATGCCACAGACAGAGAGTGGCACAAACTCGCATAAAAATAGTTTTGTGCGGAGCACTTTACAACATTTAGCAAGCCGGAGTACCGCCTCAAGTGCCATTGGTTCACGAAAATGTTAGGCCAGAAACCCAACAACAAAGACTACGACAATACCCGGTAGCTATTGCCAACCCCAACTCGCAGTCTAAAACCGCAACCCCCAACCACTCCACTCGCAATCCTAACCGAAAACCACCCAAACAATGGAATCCATTTTGTTGCTGCCCTGAAACATTTCCACTTCTCGTGGCTCTCTTGCTCGCCTGTTGAAGCCTTTGAAATGTGTCTACCGTGCTAGAAGGCTGGAAGTTACACTCAAAAGGCTGGGTTGAGAAACATAAAAAAATTCACAAAAAAAAAATGTGATTTTACTTTGATTTAGAATTTAACTGTAATTCAAATTGTCCTATTCTCTTAAACAATAGATAATTAAACCGCTATTTTTATGCTGGAATATTAAAAATTATTTCGATAAAGTGCTTAGTTTTTTTACATTTGTATATAGTACTCTTCTGGACTACTCATGTAATTAAAAAGGATATTTGATTTTAGAAGAGGAATTTTCAGTAAATTTGTAGTGCACGTTTTTGGGTGTGGCCACTTATTATGCTCAGGCTAATACTGCCAGGAAGTAGCCTGGAATACTACGAAGAGATCTATTAACCAAGACAAGGATCAAGACAACAGAGCAAAGACGAAGTTGAACAACAACAGGCAGTACAACAAGATGAGGCAAAAGAAGTAAGCCAAGAGTATTTTTAGGCCAATTCAGTTTGAATTAATGCGATTTGCGGTCAACACTCAGACATGAACAGCAGCAACAGACAACAGTTCGTAGACCCCAGTGCTGCATCCAACCAAAATAAAACACCCCACGAAATCTATGCCAAGCTGTTGAGTTGGCCATGTTTTATTTGCGGAGCAGAGGGCGAGCGGGGATTCATGGACCAGAGAACGGATGTACTGCATCTGCACTGTACCAATCCCCCTGCACTCTTCCTGCTGATTTCAGCTTGTGTGCCAGGGAAAACGCAGTGAAAGAATTTCCGTTCGCTGGCCCCATGCCAAACAAGCCGAGTGCCACGCCTACCAAAAACTTAAGACCTCTTGTCGCAAATATCCCTACGCCCTCCCCTTTCCTTCTCGTCCTTTTACTCCGGCTTTTTTAATTCACATTTAATTAAAAGTAGCTTCTCATATATTTTTCCATTTGCACGTGAAATGGTTTGTTACGAGGCAGTGCTCCCATGCAAACGGAGTTGTGCACACATGATGATGTATTTATGCAATGACTTCCGTTCAGCAGGTGCTTCCTGGGAGCACCAGAAAATGGGGGCCAGAAATGTGTAGTTGTATGAAATGTTTGTTTAATTTATATTAAACTTATTTCAACTAATGACTTTTATTGAAAGTCATTGCCAGGAACATAATATTTTATTTTTTTATACGCTTCGGGAATTTTTTCTTAGTGTAATTAAGAAAATTATATTTGCGTTGAATCCCATCCTTCAGAATGGCTAGCTTACTACTAATCCGCCCTGGGAAATTCAAGTTCAATCAAATTAAAATATGGAAATTCTTACAGCAATGCCAAGTTCATTTGGGTGAACACTTATTGTAAGCGTTGCTATTTTATGATTAAATCATTAGAACATTCTTGTTGGAAGAGCTTAGTTATAAAACAGATCTGTCTTTAGCACTGAACGGCATTAAAAATAAAAGATATATATATTTCCTTCGTTTAGCAATGTCTAAATAAAAAGAACTATATTTTATATTAATTTTTTTGTGTAATACATCGCTCAGATAACATTTCTGCTTACATTTCACTTTTTCTAATTAATATCGAGCTAAGCTACGAAAAAGAACACAAAGGCAATGTGTAATCTTACCTGGACTTGAAACATGGTAATCGAATCGTCTAGCATCTGAATACGAACGGTCAGCTTCTTCCCGCCGCGGTGTCTGGGCGTTGATGGCGTCCCATCTACTCCTGATGGAGTACTGAGGGAGTGGGTCATACGGCCGCCAGGCAGCCCACCGCCCACCGGGTGACCTCCACCGCCGCCACCGGTGGACAGGTCATAGTGACGACCGCCTCCTCCGCCGCCGGCGGATCGCGATGCTGTGCCCATGTCGGCCAGGGACATTTTGTAGACGAGAATCTTGGTTGGGACTTGCTAAGGATCTGGCATAGATCGATCCAACTTGGCTTCTACTAGGTCCGGTCTTGTAGCTCTGTTGTCTTCGCTGAAGTCTATGTTAAATGCCTTAACTTGGAATGGTTTGGGTTCGTTTCGTTTTTTCGTTAATTGAATTGCTCAGCTGTTCCGTTTATTTCCCCTATTGTCTGTGCGAGTGCTTAATTCAATTTCAATTCGGTGCCAGAAAAGACCAATAACGAAAACTGGAAGCTGCAACTCCACACACGCACGTACGCACATGTGTTTCACATTTGCTCCGATGCCTTCTAGGTTCCAATCGTTCCTCTTGAGTTCCTGAGTCGGATCTTAAACGCTTCTGGCATATTTCCCACTGGTTTGGCTAAATTTATTTGTTCAGTTTTGAAATTTGCTGGCACATTAACATTAACAACAAGCATGTGTGGCATTCGGTTTCCTCATCGTAGTTCCTTTGGTTTTAGCATCGTTTTCCTATAA
The DNA here is from genome assembly GCA_008042585.1 of Drosophila punjabiensis. NCBI lineage: Eukaryota > Metazoa > Arthropoda > Insecta > Diptera > Drosophilidae > Drosophila > Drosophila punjabiensis. The sequence continues at coordinate 18,864 of VNJR01002731.1, read as the reverse complement.
AGTAGAGTAGGGAAACTCCATGTTAGGCATAGTCATAAGTGCTTACAAAATTAATGGATTGGAAATATTAGAATGATCTTTTGACATACATATTAAAATATTCCTTCTTTGTTAAAATTGAAAACATTTTTTTAATTCGTAAAAATTAAATATATCTCAGGTTTTTTTTTGTTTTTTCCTGATTCATTTGTTCATTACTCATAAATCAGCTATTCAAAAACTTAGGCTTATCAAGAATAGTGTCGAAATTGACATCTTTAATGCGCTGCGCGAAAACAGCATAATTTTGGAAATAACCACCAAGCAATTTCGAATCGAAACATTGGCTCAGAGATCAGCATTTACCCGGCAAAAGGCTTTACCACATAACAACCAATACAACCGACGATTTCAAACTATTCTTCAGACTTGAAATAATAAATGACACGATAACTGTGGGCGGCAATCTCCGCCATCTTCTCCATGAAGAATTAAAACCCAAACAATGACCCAAATAAATGACTGACCGACTGGAAATTATTTAAACCATTAAAAACTCATAAAAATCGAAGCCGAAAGAAACTTACATTGAGAAATAGGAGGAAGAAATTAGTGAGGCACCTGTGAAAATAAATAAGCTTATCAAAATCGACCCACGATATATAAAGAAGAGAAATGGTTTTGGGGGAAAAGGCGGCAAATCAAATGGGACTACTTTTCTGCTTCTTATTTCTGGGGTGCCGCTTGTCTTGGCCGATCGAGTTTGACGGGCCTTAGGCCCCGAAAAGCCAACCCACGTGGATAGCCCACGCTCAAAAAAAAAAAGAAGTAAAACTCCAAAGCTTGAAGTCATCGCCAACCTACATCGGAATAAGTAGAAATAGAGGAAAAGAAGTTTGGCGCCAATTATGCTGTGGGCAGGCCATAGAAGATAGGCAGAATTATAATAATAAAATATGAAAAAATTATGAAGAGACCGTCGTCCGCAAAAAAGCATTTATTTATGTCTTGGCTCGTAAATTTGAATGCAAACGTGGCCGGCTGGCTGTCAATTTGCGAGATACAGGATGCCAGCCCCATACATGAGGTTGAATGGGGCGTGAAATGTGTGAATTTACGATGCGATACGAGTCTCTTATATGCATATAGTCAGGTTGAAGGAGACACTATAAAGCATATGCCTTGGCTTGATAACGATACCCGACAGCGTTCAATGAACCACAGACTTTTTGGACAGTCGCCTATCATCCGTTGGAGGGATGAGCCTATGGCAATTATTCTGTTGCTGTCTCTTAACCATATCTTTATCTATATATGAAGGAACCGCCTCTCATATGTTTATGTGCCATGTCTGAAAACTTAAGCGGTTTGTTTGGCTTCCCGGTTGGCTTAAATCACGTTTCTTCATAAATATATCAAATGATAAGTATGTTATTATAAAGAACAATGTATCTAAAATTAAAGAATAAATGCATGTTTGCAAGTCATTTTTCTTTGCTAATTGTGTAATAATTAATAGTAGTGGCAGAAGCGTTTTTATAGAAATTAGAACTAGGGAAAAATTTAAATTGATATTACAAGGACGAAACTGAGCAATATGGTTTAGTAGTCGAAGTATAACTTATTGCTGTGAAGAGTACACACAAGGCAATTGTATTATATATTCCGTATTTTAGAATAATATTATTTAGAAATAATAATTGGAATAAAGCCGATCTACCTCTAGTCGCCCCTCATTTTAATTATTTGGTCTAAATACACCATATTCAAACAATTAGATTTAATAAAAACAGCACCACAACTCGCTCTCAATATGTGGGGAACCACTTTTGTGATCCTTAACCATGTCCACATAAGGTGTTTTGTGCGAACAACTCTCGTACGAGCACTCAATATTAGTGATGTTAAGCGACTCACGCTAGTTGTCTCCCAATCTAGTCTCACCAACTAGTTACTGCAAGTCATAGAATGGGGTTATAGTACCGCTAGATGAGCCAATTTTGGCTTTGGCACCGTTTGGTGAAGTATACGATTATTCTTGCAGGCCTTATTGGCCACATACTCCCCTGAATTCCCGGGCTCAAATTGGCGAATAATGCGCCCCATCTGCTGCAAATCTGTCCATCTTAATCACTGGCAGCCAAAGTTGAGCAGTGAAGAGTTTGTCGTTTGTCAAGCAAAGTTTAACAAGTTTCTAAGTGCAGAGGATGAAAGCAGAAGCCTCTGGTTAAGGTATATTTCTCGCTTCTTCATTGCTGTATCTATGTGATGCATTGTACGAGAGTGTGTGACCCAAAAAGTTGTGTGTGCTCGGCACCCATCAAAGTTTTATGACTTTTATATGCTGTCGAGTGGCATAAATTCATGGTTTATTAATTAAGTTTCGCTTGCCTTTCTAGGTGTGTTGGATAAGGTCAGAAACGAGGCGTGGTTCTCTTTTGAATATTTAAAAGTAAAAGGGTATCCTAGGAAATGTATCCAGAAATTCTAAGTTCTTTATACATTTTATACTTGTTACTTCTCTTAAAACTTGTACAATACTTTATGATAAATTTAAAAATGTATAACCTAAATGTAAAACTTATGTATACCTTACAAGAAAAGTGATAATTTTAAGTACAATATACATATATGGTACTTAATACTATAATTACGAATACTTAATTACGAATCATCGACAGTTCCAATTAGATTGACAAAAACGATTTTATTTCAATTAGCCTTACATTTTTCCCTATCTTCGTATTTCAATTAATTTAAAAATTGGTTCTATTTATTAAACATGTCCATTTCAATTAAGACATTCAGAATCTTGAACTGGACTTTATGAATGTATCTGGTATACCCAAAACGCATCTCAATTAAAATATATCTCCCGCATCTTTCATAAGCCTCCGACTCCTTCTCGAAGAAAAAGATTAATCACTTGAAGATTTCTTCAGAAAATAAGGCAGGCAAATGCAAAGCAGGCCAAAGCCCGAGGAACAACAATTGCAGCTGGGTGTTTGTATAGGGCCAAAGAAAGAAAAATTAAAACTTCGACGAAGAAAAGATCTCTTTTACTTCCCACATGGTACATCGTTTTCCATTCTGTCTCCCTTGCACCTCTTGCATTTTTTTCACGTTTTCAGTGGTTTAAAAATAAAACGCACAAACAAAATTTATGTGTGTGTTTGCTTGTGGGTATAAAAGGATGCACTCCGCTTGTCCGTCAGTCAAGCCGATTTTTATACGCGGTACCCTCGAGGTAAATAAGGGTATATTGTATTCTTGCATATCATTTGCGGCCTTTGAGCACATGGTATTTATCAGAATATATTATCTATTAAATTTTCCTTTATTTTTATTTACTGGTTTCTTTATAGAGAATGGATCATTCTCTTTCCTTATAGCAAAAAGATGAATCAAACTATAATTTTATCTAAGCACTTTATTTTAGGTAAGCGAACTATTTATTGGGCACAAGAGGCCCGTCACTGGCGGGTATTCCATAGTCGAATCTCTCAATTAAAGCGGTGTTCCTTGTTTTGTTCTTCATATTGCTACTGGCAGCAAGTCAGTGCATTTCAAAGTCAACTCTTTTTAGGCGTCGGCACAGCCTTTAGTGCAGTTCATTAAAATATTTATTTTAAGTCCCCCGCTCATACGCACATAGCGAACAGCCAGCCAACAAGTACGGCCAGTTGCTCTTTTATATGACTCGGCTCTTTGTTTATCATTTCATTATATACATCCTTACTTTATGGATATATAGACGCAGGGAGAATAAGATATACATATGCAGGCATGACGATAAAGCGGAGGGACACATGTGTGTGGCAAACTTTTTCGCTGAGCCAGCCCTTCGTCGTCTGGCTTTTGTGCTTGACAACAGATAATATTCTTCAGAACCCTCGGCATCTCTTAATTGCATTCTGGGCTGCGATCTTATAGAATTCCTTGCTCTCTTTAGTTATTTATATTTATAATTTGCAATATAAAAAGGATTATTTTTAACGCCTTTCAGTTAAAGAAAAAAGTTGGATAGATTTAAGTTAGTTAATTTTTCTTTGATCTAGCATATCAGCCGCCACGACGGTAAATATTTTCACATGCTATAGCAAATTATTTGCTAATATACAGTACAAACCCCGAACTCTGGGGAAATATGAAGAAGGAAAAATATACACACTGCCACAAGAAACCGCAATCGACAACGTCAAATGTGAGTGTATCTGTGTGGAAATCAATTAGTATTGTCAAAGGTAGCTCTCAGATATATGTACACCGATATCTTCACGTATGACGAAAGCATAGGCACTGTACGAAGTGGAAAATAAAACCCGTTGACAAACAAACCAAGTGACAGCTGGGCAACACTTTGACTGAACAAACAAGTGGCTATGGGTATTGATTAGACGGAGACCCTCCCCGAAAGCGCCCCCTGACCAACCGAACCACTCGTGCCAACAACTTGAACGGAATTTGCAACAAATTATGGCAATTTGTTGAACAAAGCCAGATAAAAGCCAAACTAAAGATTGCAAAAAGTCATGTGCCAGGAATAGATAAAAGTTCTTTGAGTGAGGTGACAGCCTTGTGGCTTATATTAAAAAAAAGCATTATGGAAAGGTTCAAGGACAGAGGATAAAATAAATAAAAATATTTTTATCTTTAGGGAAAAGAATAATCAAATTTAAAAACAAACTTTGTCAAATAAAATTCAAAACAAACTAGTAAATCATTTACTGTATTATTTTGTAGATTGATTTAGACTTAGCTGGAAGCTACTGTACCAGCTCTCAAACACTCGAACTGCGCTAATTTATATGCAGCACATGACACGCCATGACACAAGATACATTTTGATTTTTTATGCTGCTCAAAACGGAAATGGAAATCGTTTTATGCTCTCTGACCAAAACCAGAAAACCTGCCAACGAGCGTAAATCACAGCCCAGAGACAACAAATTTCAATTAAACTACCGAAAAACAAAGGAAAGCTTTTCAATGAGTGCAAGCACCGGCCACCCTAATTTTATTATTTGTTTTTTGCTTTTCCCCGCTTACGTGAAACGGAAAAGAGGACCAAAAAGCTAACAAAGCGAATTGAGATCGCAAATAAAATATGTATAGACTGTGTATGGAAGTTGGCTGGCAAGTTAATTTAGCCGGGCCCATTGCGGCTGTCAGCGGACTCTGTGAGTTGCAACTGTGTATCTCTAAGCTACAGCGACTGTCCACTGTTGACCCATTTTATCTGCACGATTAACTCGTTCTCTTTTGGTCAACAAGCCAAGTCAAGTTTTGTTTCAGCTCCGGCTTCTCTTATTCTGTGTCGGTTTCCAGTTGAACTCAGCATCCGTGTGCTTAGGCTAGCACCAGCCAATTGTGTACAAAAAGATATCGCAGACACGCGACGCCTTGTAAATGCAAACAAATTTAAATTTTTCTTCATTTCGATTTGGAAAGAAAAAAAATCTCTTAAATCTTTTAATGCAAGGGAAACCAAGCTATGAATTTTAGCTTTGAAAGCGCTATATTTTTGAACAAAATAATTTAAATTTAAATATATATATTTTTTTTTTTCATTTTTACCAACAAGCCTATTAATTCGATGAACTGCCTGATGAGCTCTGAATGATGATATCACAAGGGTGGCAAGAGTTGCCAAAAAAAAGTAAATAAATAAAATCATCATAAATTGAAAAGAAAAAAACTCATTCGCGTCGTCTGAGCCGAACAGCCATGCTAACAAACGAGTATTTTTAACAGTTCCAGCGGCGTTCGCTTCAGTCAAGTGTGTTGCCGTCGCTGGCTTATCTACCCCTCCGTTCCACTCCCCCGTCCACGCTCTTCTAACACACACATGAGGGCTACTGCTGATAACGAAGCATGTAAGCGGCATGTGTAAATAGAAAATACAGTGAAACCTGTCTAAGGCCAATTAACATCGTTTGAGAAATGTATCTTTCAAAATGTATATGTAAATTCGGCGAACATAGTCCTATTTTTAACCTATAACTTACAAGTTTTACAAATTATAATACAGCTTTCTAATAGATATATTCAGTTAGTAAGGAATAACTTTTATACAATGCAGTATTTTAGAAAAATGTTTTGATATGTAAGTTCCACTGTACTTAAAACTTTTAATACCGATCCACCGCCCCCATTGGCCTGTCCTCCTTTGCTCATCGTTTATCTATTTGATTGCTGGCTGTTGCTGATGCAGTCGAGATATGTGTAGATACTGCACCGTTATGTGAACCATGTAACTGTATCCCTTGTGCGGGAGAGCGTTATCATCCATCTTTGGGCACTTATCGATAAGTTTCCGTTCTCATGTTCACTTCTGTCGCAGAGACAGACCGTGTTGACAAGCCCCGTCATAATGCAAATATAGATACGAAATGCGAAATATGAAATTCGCTGACCTCATCGCGCGATAAAAGTTAAGAATTCGATAAGGTGAATTTAAAGAAAAGACCCTTGTTTGAATTCATTTCCTAACGTAAAACGAAAGTGAAAAACTATTGAAAAGGCAACAGTCCGACGCAGAAAAAGAAAGAAAAAGAGTGAGAGAATTACACTGGGGTGGCTCTAGAGGTGATGGGTGGTGGCAAGTCAAGCAAATGCAATGACCTGAATTCTGAGTATTTTGCGCAAGGAAATGTGAAAGGCGATAAGAAGGCGCGGAAGAAGAAGAATTAAATGTGGACCGGAAAGCAAAAACTGAAAGGATTTAGATACGAGAGAAATCACAACACAAAGACTAGGAAGGATAGAAAATTCAAGTGAACTATTTAAAACACATTTTAAAGAATAATTTAACTTTTCAACTTTTAGAAAGCCGACTAATAAATTTGCATATTTTTTAAAGATTAATACTTTGTTAAATATTACAAATTCACTTATGAAACGTTTGATATTAGTTACAAGTTTATAGCTAAGATTCATTATGAAATTATTAAATTAATTGAACAAAAAATTTGACAAATTTTAATTTTGCTGTTAGGGCCATTTACAGTTACAAGTTTATAGTTAAGATTAATTAAGAAAAATATTAAATTCATTGCAAATAAATATTTAATCTTGCTGTCATAGCCAGGACAGGAAAACAAACCGTTTTTAGAATACTTCAAATTGGCATAAGTAAATTATGGAATCTTTACAATCTCGGCTTGCATACACACATTTAATATTCCAAGGACTTGTTTATTAAAAGAGTAACGAAAGCCTTTTACCATATATCACAATGTGTTTGAGTTTTCCTTCTTATTCACAACAATCTCACAAGCAGCTCCCAATATCCCTGTCTCTGCCTTTATCCTTATTGTAATAGCTGTATTTACGCCCACTCTTTCCAAATGTTGAAAAGGTAAACATGTGTTGCCAAAAACATAAAACATGAAACGCAAAAACAGCCAGCGAAGATAACGGTTCAAGCAAGGCGCGGCACCTTTCGAAGCGCAGGCGACAAGTGTTTACGAAAAGAGAGAGAAAAAAGGAAAGAACCCGAAATCCCTGGCTCCCCGAACATGTATGTATGCGTAAGATGGGAGGCTGTGTGTCCTTGTGCCTGGCACAATACAACAGCAGTGGAGAGTGTTTCAAACGCGCTGGGGGGGGGGGGAGGAAGCAAGGGCCACCCGTTTTGTTGTTGTCAAAGTCTACACTTGCCTTGTTTCTGCTCGTTCCTCTCTCGCCTTCTCGCTCTCGCCCAGCTTAGCTGATATCGCAGTGGTGTGCGTGCGCGGGTGAAGCTGTGAGCGTGTATGTGATGGAATTTACGTGCTTATTGAATTTTCAACGGAGCGAGTTGCGCGAAAAAACAAAGAAAACTCGACGAGCTTGTCGCTTTGAACTACAATTAATTTCAATTTAATTAAAAGCGCGATGGCAGGCTGGAATTTCTCATTTTCTGGGTGTTGTTTTCTGCCAAGCTGCGCCCTTTACACAGATACACACTCACACACACAAGCGCGTAAGCCGAGAACTTCTCTGTGCAAAAAATTCCCAACTTGTGCTAGGCGAATAAACACTTAAATATTAACAGATCGCGCACTTTCGTTGCTGTCAATTGCTCGGTTTGTATCGCCCGCACATGCTGTCCACTGTTTTCCGTTGCAATTTTCACTGCATTTTCCGCCCTCCGACGAGCGTGAACCAACCGTGCGCTGGAAATTTCGGAAAATTAGTGTGACCTTTTGTTTGTTGGTGTGACCAGGTTTTGTTTCTTGGTGTGACCATCATTTGTCTCTTGGTGTGACCATCTTTTGTTTCTTGGTGTGCAGCGTTGCCAATTTAGCTATTGGCCTATATCTGGCGGGAAATATAGTTTTTATCCAATAAAAATTGGCGTTATTTTTGCTTTTGTTGTAAAATGTTTATAAATTTGTTAATTTTACACTGCCACACTAAAGCAATATGTTGAATTTTATTTTATTTTTAGAGTTGTTTGCAAAGGTTAAGCGTTTTTATTTCACCAAACAACCAAACAACAAATTTATTTAAAACTGGAAAAGCCTAAAAATTTGCAACTAGGTTATAGGCTTAAAAATTGCTTTTTTGAATAATTCTAGGTATTATTGCATATGTGAATAATTCTAGGTATTATTGCATATGTGACAACACAGTTTTGTTTGATAAAAAAAAACGGCTAATTATTTTTTCCCGATGGCTAATGGTGTTCCCTATGCTAAGGACTATTAGCATGTTTTGTGATATATATAAAAATTTATATATATTCAAAGTAGCTAAAATTGATTATATAAAATTTAAAATAGATAAAATTAGCTTGTTAAATTAACACAAAAAAAGAAAGTTAAGATGTTTAAAAACAAGACCGCTGAAAACAATACCTATTTGAGTCCCTTGAAACATTTGCAATACAAACGCTTTTTTCGTAAAGTTTAACGGGTTTCGTAATCAAGAAACCAAAGTGCGTAAAAAAGTGTATTTTAAATATTTGGCATAACAACCTTATAAAATAATAAACTTAATAGTGTTTTATCATTTCTTGCATTTGAATGTAGCTATTGGTAATTAATAATATTTTGTAATTTTTAGCTAATTTTTTCTCGGAGTCTAGCTTGTTTGATGGCTCGTCACTGAAAACTAAAAGACACTTCGTTTAATGCAGACAAAAATACAGAAAGTGTGACCGTAATATGGATGATAAGAAAAAAGATAATATTTGAATATATTTTTATAACGACTTTTTAAAACGTTTTTATCTATTTTTGATTGCTTATCCCGGCGATCGAGATAACATCGAAACATATTATTGGTTGTTTTGCGGTACCGTCAAGTTCCAGGATCGCGATTCAGGAGCCGGAGCGTGTTTAATGCTAATCGAACGCCACCGGGCAGCCCCTAAAGCAACCCCTAAAGTGTGTAAAGAATATATATATTTTATAGCTGGAATCCCCTCTAAGGTTGCATTTTTGCAGATGAAGAAAATATCAAGGTTCAAGGGCGAGTTTCTGCCACATTTAACTAAGGAGCAGCATGCGAATGGACTCTCTGATACGCTGCAGGATACCGCTTCTAAATTGGGATACCGATTTGCATGTTAGGCCACCCTTCCATACTCTATCAGTTTTAATCATTGATCAATTCATATTTCAGTACGTTCCTCACACCATTCTTGAACAGAAGATCACGTTGACCAGAATTTGGAATCTATTGATCTCGCCCGGCGCCGTGGTTAAGTCCACCCAGATGAAGAAGACCTCGCTGAGCTTTAAAGTATTCCTTCCCATAACATTATAAACCCAAAGATGTTTCTTGCCAACTCGATCCTTATGTCCATCATTCGACAACTGCATCATTGGCCACTGGCGCAGGTGTAAAGCAAATCGGTGCTGAAGAACTGACCAGGAACAGGCCAGCCAGGCACCGCGGTACATTGATAAAGATATACAGTGAGCTACTAACATAATATGGTTTTTTAACGTTTTAACAAGGTATAAATTCCTATACATTTCGTGTGTTTTTCAAATTACCTAAATATGTACTTCAAACAGTATAATTGGTTTTTTTCCTTAATTTAAACTTTAAATTTACCCTTAAATTTTATAAAAATTCTGGCATTTTTAAAAGATTTATTTAGACAAATTTAAAATGTAATAATTAATATCGCCGTGTTAGGTGGTTAAGTTTAAATAAAAATGATTTAAATCATCTTTAAAATAAAAAAAATTTTAATTTACCCTTTCTTTTTATTCACATGGTGATGTGAATGAATAATAATAAAAATAATATTAATAAAAGTAATGGCTGTTATTAATTTAATTGTCAAATAAATTCCTTAATTTTTAAAATATGTTACATACTTTTTGTGGAAACAACGACTCGAAATTTCCAATAGGAGTGGCAAAGATGGGGCTACTTTAGGGTCGAATTCTCTTTACATTTAACTTTTTGGGGTCGAATCATAATATATCGGGGGTCCAAATCCGCGAATGGGTGGACAGAGGTAGGAGAGAAGGGAATTGCAATTGGCACGGGAGCGAGCCGATCCGGTGATGCCAAGCCACCAGTTTCCGTTACTTTAGCTAGCGTTTTTAAATATTAAAGTAACGCAGTTTTCGTAGCGAATATGGCGTAATTATACCTTAAATTAATTAAGAAAATAATAAAAAAAATATTTCCTGGGTAATAGTTTATTTTTTAGCCTTTCTTTTTCATAATTGACTTATCATAGCTTATTTTTATCCAGAATCTAGCTTGTACGGGTGGTCATAACCTGGCAGCTCTGTTAGTGTAAAAATATCGATAGTATCTATGGTGAGATTTATCATCACTATTTGCAGAAGATTTGCCTAAAAGACGACTATTGACTATTTCCGGTGCACTATGGGGCGAACGACCACTTTTTGTGGCATTAATTAATAACTTTAGAACGAGCAATGTTTATAATTTCACTTAGATGTATACAGATTTAGAATCCCATAAATAAAAATTCCATATTTGGTGCATATTTGGTCGTTGAAGCGTTCCATGTGTCAAAAAAACACGCTATTTTCCAGAGGTCAGGTTTGAACCTTTAAAGTTAAATTTCAGAGAATGTGCGCAAAAGTGCACTTTTTTACATTCAGAATATAACAATATAATATATAATGCTCTAGAAAATATATCCCGTTTCAGAGGTGGGGAGAGCTGGACTCACTTTGTAGCTCAATTTCAATATAAGAATATAACAATAATGTCCATAGTTTGAAGGGTTATAAATTATAAAGGACTATAGATAAAGGAGCATAACCATAACCCTTTGGTGCACTTGCACAAGAATCTTTCTAGCGGACTGCAAAACGACAAGTAGGCCATTATCATTAAATTTGACATTTAATATATGTGACATTTACTCTGGAGTTTTATAAAACATCAATTAGAGGCGGGACAAAGTTCGACGGGCCCTCTTATTGGTAAAAGATACAGACAAAAAAAATATATAGATATATATATATATATATCTTATTCGTATAAAATTAAAACTAAAATTGTAAAAAAAAAAAATCAAAGTAAATAAAAATATTTTAACTGCCAAGTTAACATTTTTTTCTTTAAAAGTTGGTATAGGTAAGTAATAAGTAATATCAAAAATATATTTAATTTCAAATTTAATGACTTCGAGTGATTTTATGTAAAAACCCCAAAATTGGATTGTCCAAAATAATAAGCTCAGTAGTTATAATAATAAAAGAAAATAATTATACATTTGAAAAATTTTTTAGTTTTTATGAACTCCTAGCATATTTAAGTAAATTAGTGAAGAAATAACTTTTGTAGTTTGCCGTAAACCGTATTTTACTCCTAAAAAAAGCTGTTTATATTTCTGCGAAAAGAAAGGAAAAGTCTTGGACACTCACTTAGACTTGTGCAACAGGCTTTAAACTCAAATGTGGCCACAAAAAAAGGGAATAAACAAGAAATTTTCCAAAAAAAAAAACGTCATATTAAAACCAAAAAATTTTTTAAATGGTGAAGATTTATAAAGATTTTTCGAAAGACTCTTGTCTGAGATTTCAGTAGAGACTTTCCGCAAACTTATTGCCAGTATGCCTAAAAGAATCGGGAAAGTTGTTCAAAATAAGGGGTTATACCAAATACTAGTAGTATAAGTTTACTAATAAGAAGAAAAAAGTGCAAAATATTTGATTAGTTTCGAGTTCTAGGCTTAGAAAAATTGGTTTTCTCATTATTTTGGCCAACCCAATTTTAAGTTTTTAAGATAAAATCGGTGCCAGTCTTTAAAGATACTTTTGATATATATATTTTGATAAGTAAAATTAATAGAATTTTTCCATTAAGAATACTTAGTACTTATTATTCAGACCAGTGAGCACATGGCACGGTGTAGGGTCAGAATGACTTCTCCCCTTCAAAATTACTATACCCTAAGAAAGATTTGCAGAACACGAGGATTCCCGATTTAAATTTATACCTTATGTCGGGACGGCGCGAACGCCATTCCCGGCTACCAAAAATTTCACGCACGAGTTATTCACATTAGGAATAATCGCAGAGGTCAACTCAGCCGAGGTGCAATGGCCAAGCCTCACTCCGGAGGAACCGCCTTCGTGATCACGGTTAACCTCTACGCCAGGTAAGTATGCTTTGGCCTGCTCGGCCTAGGGGTTTCCATGAACGAGCCGCTTGAAGGGATTGGGAATCATAAGTGCTCATGTAGGGCATGTCATCCCCGAAATTATACTAGAAAATCCTTTAAATTTTTAACTGGAATTAGTTTTTTTTATAGTTTGATATGCATGTTTATTTTTACGTTAATCAACTAAATTAATAGTTATGAAACGTAATACTGGTAGGAGAAAAAACATAAAAGCAATTAGTAGTAAATTCTTTTCATTAATAAATCTTATTGTGGAAGGACTCTCATTCTTTGCCGCAGAGGTTTTAATAACCTTTTACACTTTAGCGTTTAAATTCTTTTTATATATATTGTTTATATTTTAGTGGTCAACTGAAATGCCTAAATTTAAACAAGAAAATGTCACATTTGTAAAGAAACTATGATGAAAACTTTAAATGGTCAATTAATTTGTAACTCTTTATTTCAACTCCAATATTGGCATATTTTACAATTCTGGGAATGATTGGAATGCGATGTACTCCTTGAAAATTACATGCGTTTCGTTTATTTGTGTATTTAAAGAAATGTTTAACAACGTAGATATAAATTTTAAACATCGAGTTTTGAATCGTGAAGAGATTTCTGGCTGGAGCGATGAATATGAAATAATTTAAAGGTGTTGTTTTACAGACTTTACTTTTTAGCCTTTGCCTTGGACTTCGAAGCTGTGGAGGATGCTGTTTTTTTGGAACCACCAGTTGCTTTCGAGGTGCTGGCTGCTGTGGATTTCTTTTTAGTCTTTATAAGACCATCTAGTTCCAGGTTATCCTTATCCTCATCGTCTTCCGAATCGGCTCTAGTTCCGGCGCCCTCTTCTCCATCATCTGCATCGAGGTAGTCCTCATCGGCGCCGCCAGCAGCCTCGGCTTTTTTCTTTTTAATTCCAGCTTGAGCTGAATAGGAGTAAGCCATCACCTCCTTGTTGTAGGTTCGTGTCAGAGCGGCCTTTACTCTACCATCCACGGCATCCAGGGGCGATTTCTTGCCCGGCCAGGAAGTCAACTCGACCAGCGAGTCCAGATCTTCGCGCAGTAGATGGTAATCCTTCATGACCTCGATCGCAGCCGGCACACCCTCTTGCCCCTCCTTCGCTAGAGGCCGGCAAATATTATTCAGCAAGAATGGAGCGTAATCTAGCCGCACAGATAACCTAGAGCCTGAAGTGCACACCCTAGTATGATCATGAAGCTCCTGAGCGAGTCTGGCCCGTTTTCCCGTTCTGGAATTCTTTCCTAGCCAGCCGGGGAAGTTGATTTGGCCAGTGAAGTGGCCGCTCATATGCTCGCCAGGCAGCACTGAACTGAAAAAGGCCTGAGTGGGCAACAGACTCCAAGCTGAGTTCGCACGTATACGCTTATCGATCAGATCGCCCAGGCTAAGTGCATCCGCCGTGGCCGCCACCTTAGCGAGCACATCCTTTCTGCGATTTAAAGAAGGGAATAATTGTGAAAATAAATGTTATGTAATGTTCCTAGCATTTAACTTACGCATTCCCCTGCGGTGTCACCTGAAGGTAGTTCTGCTGCACAAAGAGCGGGGCCAGGCTGTAGTCGTGGAAGAAGAGGTCGGACTTGTCGGCAAGGCTCATGCGCTTGTGCTCCTCGGCCGTGAATACTTTGCGCACCACCTCCCAAGGACCCAGCTTAAGATCTTTACTGGCCACATACTGACCCGTTTTGCCGGATGTGTCCTCTTTGGCACTAAGTAGGGCGATGTGATTGATAGACTGGCGGATATCGTTGTTGGTGGCGGATATTATCTCCTCCACCTTGGCAGGCGTTATCTTCACCTTCTCCTTGAAGCAGATGCTCATGATTTTTCCCTTGATCTGCTCGAGACGCGGTCTCTGGAATCGCAGGTCATAGCAGTAATTGACCAACGATCGGATCTTTGGATGAGTGCGATCATTACACATGCATATTATAGGAATCGAGCTGTCCTTGATCAACGCGATAAGCTCCTGCATGCCACCGCGATCCTCGTTGCCCGCCATCCCATCCACTTCGTCCATGATAAGCACATGCTTCCGGGACACAGCTTGCCCCTGGCCGCTGAAGTAGCCCGAAAGAGATTTATTGCTCAGAAGCGTGGATACTTCGTCTTTGAGCAGGCGTTTGCTACGTGTATCCGAGGCATTAAACTCTACGGCATCGAATCCCAACTCCTTGGCCACCAAAGTGGCAGTCGTGGTCTTTCCGATTCCTGGCGGTCCCGACAGCAGGGCCGCCTTGTAGAAACTGCCATCATCATTCTTCGCCCACGGATTAGGTCGTTGTGGCTTGTTCTTGCCGTCGTGGTTAACATACCACTTGGTCAGCCAATTCATTAGCCTAGAACGAGTTGAGGTGAGCAAATGTATGTATTTTGTATCTTAATTATCGCTTACTTGGTCACATTGCTGGCGGCTCCTGCCTGGCCCACAATCTCCTTTATGTTTGTGGGCTTGTGTTTGTCCACCCATGCCACGCTGGCCTCATCCAGCTTCTTGGGTTCGGTAGCTCTCATCACCGGAGTCTGGGAACTAGGCTCCTTCTTTACCTTAAGGGTGACGGCCGGCACTGGTTCTCCATCGTGCTTTGCCTTTTTGGCCACGGGGGAAGTGAGGATTTCCTCCTTGATTTTATGCTTAGTAGCACTCTTTTCTTCCTTTATTCTGGGCTTTGTTTCCTGTTTCTCCTCTTTAACCTTCGCCTTGCTGACGACAGACTTCTCTTCGGTTTTCACCTTCTCTCTGCTGGAGCTAAGCTGCTGCTCCTTCGGACTCACTTTTTCCTCCTTAACCGGCTTGGATAAACCTGACTTTTCCCTGATTAGGTCGAATAGACCGTCTTCGCTGAGAATGGGTATGTTGAGTTCTTCAGCCACAGCCAGTTTCTTGGGCCCGGCTTCTTCGCCGACGACCAGATACTTCAGCTTCTTGCCCACCACCGTCATCACCTTGCCACCGTACTCCTTGATTACAGCCTCGGCCTCCTCGCGTTCCATGGACTCGAGGACACCGGTGACCACAAAGGTCAGACCACTGAGGCAGTTTGGCGATCCTTTCGGAATTTCCTTGCTGCCCGGATTCAGGCAACCGCTGCGATTCTTGTACTTCTGGTAAAGCACGGCAGACATGCGTTTCCGCTCGTGGCGTTCTTCGTCTGTTAAAACACTAGTTTCCAGATCCACTGCAGGCTTCTCTTTTTTGGCTCGCGGTGTAGCGACCTTTGGCTTAGCAGCCTTTGGTTTTGCAGATTCCGGACTATTTAGTTTGGTTGTTTTCTCGGCTCCAGTTTTCCTTTCCGTATGGGAAACCGCCTCCACCTTCTTCACCTCCTCCGCGACCCGCAAACTCTCTTCCAGGTCCACTTCCATGAGACTCTTGTCGATCTCCTCATTTTCAAACTCCAGGACCGCCTTGGTCTTTGGCTTGGGTACCACCACCCGCTTGGTTTCGCCTCCAAACAGTTCCGAAGGATCCACGTGCTTCTTCAGCTTCGACAAGGCCGGCTTTTTGCCATTTTTGATCTTTTTGTTATCTGGCTCCGGAGTGGCCGACACCACCTCATCGTCGCTGGATACCACCTTTGAAGTCTTCCTTTTCTTGGATTCGTGTGGACTTGCGGCGGCCTCGTCCTCGTCACTGGATATCACCAGGGGCTTGCGGCGTTTTGGCGCCTTTGGTGGCGTCTCGCCGAGGTCGTCGTCCGCCTTTTTCGGTTTGCTGGGCTGCCGCTTGAAGTATGAGTCGATGCCCTGAAAGATATACGTTTACATAAATTAAAGGCTTTTTATGCATAATGTCGGTGTCAATAATACCCGTTGCATTATGGCATTTATTTTTTAATTTGCGTATTTAAAATTTATACAAAATAGAGCTGTGTGACCGCCAGCGATGCCAATTTAGCTATTAGCCCGCTATCTGGCGTTTTTTTCTGTATTCTACATTCTACATTTTGGGGTCGAATTCTCTCTGCATTCTACATTTTGGGGTCGAATTCTCTCTACATTCTACATGTTTACTGGAACCAAATTTAGCCATTTGCCCGCTATATCTGACGGTTTTTACAAGCTATATAGCTAGGCAGGCAGTTTCCAGAGTGGCCAGATCAATAAAATGGGAAAGTGCGGTTTACGTATTTTTTATTTTACTGCCACAATTAAATAATTTGTTGTATTTTTTATGACACCGTACGACAACACAACCTGTTGTTAACTTATCTGTCATCTGGCATGACCAAGCATATGAAATTCGCAATTAACACGTTATATATTATATATATTTATTTGATTTTATTAAAATTGTTGCATTTTGACGGTGATCGATAGCCGCAGGCGAAATAACTATCGCTTGGAATGCGCACCAAAACGAAGTTGGCAGGTCCATAGGAGGGGAACGTGGAAGATAGGTAGAGTAGAGGGGAAATGTGGAAGATATGTAGAGCAGAGGGGAAGTGTGGGACATAAGTGTTGATCGAGAGAGGAGTGCATCCACGCACACCTAGGCAAAAATAAAACGGTAGCCTTGAAAACGGTTCTCGACCTCGATTTAGAGAGAGGCGAGAAAGTGGGAAACGGAATCGGCGGGAACCGAGCCCATAAATAGGGCAACTCAACGGCCATTTTAGGGAATTCGCACATTAAGATCGTGGTCCACGGGCGGAAAAGTCGTTGAAAAGTCGTTAAGAAGTCGGTTTAGTGTCGGTAGTGTCGAAGATAAAAGGAAACGTGAGTCGAGTGGTGGTGGAGGTGAAAGCTCCAAATAATCTCGAGTGAAACGTTGCAGGAGGAAAACTATTGAGGAACCCTGATCCGGAGACCCAAGCATCGGACGTTAGAGGACCGGAGGGAGACCGAAGGCCGTCTAGGAAGAGAAAAGTGAGTCCGTTCCGAACGAGATTTTTCCATATCGAATCCCGGAAAACGTGTGGATCAGGGGGGAACGCGTCTGGCCAGCCAGAGCCCGAGGTTCCAACCTCCAAATCCGTCCGAGCCGGCGGAGGAACCGCGCCACAAGCCCGTGCTCGACGGAAGCGTGCTTAACAATCCCTAAAAATATAATAATTTCATTATTTATTTATTAATCTATTTGAACAATTATTTACTTATATAATCAATTATTTATTTATTTATTCAAATATTTATTTATATATTTATTTATTTATATATTTATCTATTTATTTATTTATTTATTTATCTATTTATTTAATCGTTAATTGTTACCCTGGTGCCAGTGCTTATTTCATGAAAACAGGTTGTCAATTTGTCTATATGTGTGTTATTTATTTATTTATTTAATTGGCTAACACTTTGCCAGAAAAACAAACACAAAACACAAATATCAGAATATAAGACAAAAGACAATACAAGCACCTAAAGAACTTATAATATACAAAAAAAAGGGCACGGTAATAACAAAAAAAAAAAAGATTAAAAATAATTATAACAGTTCCACAAACAGATTAAATCTTAAATGTAAACAAATTCCAAATCCCTGCAATGTAAAATCCGAACCTCAGTGCAAGCAAATTCCAAATCTATATACAGTCGAAAATTATTCAAATATCTGCAGCGAGGGGCGTAATCCTTGTAGGGGTATGAACCAGTAAATATATACAAGACCCGTCTCAGCCCCTGATCCCTGTTTGGAGCTCCAAGTAGGTAGGAAGGTATGCTGATCGAGAAAAAGAAAGGGAAATTATGTTAGAGTAAATTCATATTTTTTAACGAATTTATATATATTTATACCCGTACAACGTTTCGTTTCCTTGTCATTTTTCCGTCGATTTGTTTTGATTATACTGTACGAATGTTGACTCCGACCCATGCGGCGCTGAGGATTGGAAACTGAAACAAAGTTGTCCATTAATTTAAGAATATGATTATGTTTAACGAGTAAATTTATAATGATGATGGATTGCTAAGTGTTTTGAATTGGGGGGGGGAAAGGGTGATCGGATGGGCCAAAAAACCAGGATAAAGCCACCAGAACCACATGCCCAGGGGAATCCAACTGGAATGTCTTGGGTTCCAGGAAGGGAGGGTGCGTCTTGGGGTGCTTCCAGCCATGCCCCGAGCCTAAGTGTGGGAGGCAGAAAAGGAGTTTGTTAGTTGTTTATTTTCGATTGTGTAGAGTTCCAGTTTTGTTTACCTTTTTTGTCAGTTTTTTCATGTTGTGAATTCCAGCTGATCTGGGATTATGGTGCGACCTGCGGGCAGACGGGGAAAAATCCCTCCCCGAGATGACTGGCTAGCCGGCCTTGCCC
>VNJR01002727.1:0-41377 GCA_008042585.1 Drosophila punjabiensis | reverse complement strand
CTACTTAGCCCCGAGCTTGCCCATTCACGAGTTCAGGGAGATAGTGCAGGAGATCGCTCAAGATGCTCGCAGACGGTCCCTGGTGATAATCGCTGGTGACTTTAAAGCATGGTCCACAGCCTGGGGGAGTACGAGAACGACCCAGCGGGGAACCATCATCTTTGACGCCCTGTCCACCCTGGATGTATGCCTACTGAACGATGGAAGAAGATACACCTACAGCAAGGCAGGACGTGAGTCATTTATTGATCTGACTTTCACCAGTCCGGAGCTCACCAGGAACAGCTACTGGGAAGTAACCCACCTGCTTACCTATAGCGACCATGCTGCAATCGTCTTCCACACGAGGCACAGTCAGCCACACCAAAGCAACCGGGAAACTGCCCACAGGGTAAACACTCTAAACCCTGAGGTGCTTCTAAGCTGCATGGATGCCAATACCATAACAGGCAGAAGCAAATGTCTCGCTGCAAGGCGGAGATGCCAAAAAAGCCGAGGACGCACCACGCAGGAGCTGTACGAGTCCCGGTTCAGAGAGAGGAAAAAGGCCCTCAAGGTGGCGATCAGGGCAAGCAAACACAAGTGCTTCCAGGAGCTTTGGGATTTGGCTGACCAAGAACCGTTTGGCTCAGCCTATGATATGGTTACGGGTTAGCTAACCAGACAGCCGACTCCAACCTCCCAGCAACATTTGGGAACAATAGTCGCCACGTTGTTCCCGTCACAGCCGCCTCTAAGACAACCCAGCGTGGCTGTGGGCAAACCGATCCCCACCTGCGAAGAGGAAGTCCTTAGCGCGCTGACAAGCTGCAAAGCACCCAAGGCCCTCGGACCAGATGGCATTCCCAATGCAGCTTTGCATGCCATCGTGAAGGCCTAACCGAAGCTATTCGTGCAGCTGTACAACATATGCATCGCTGAGCAGACCTTTCCAAAAGCCTGGAAGCAGCAAAGACTTGTGCTCATCCCGAAGCCTGACAAGGTGAGCGATGACCCGTCTGCATTTTAACCCACCAGCACGGTTTCCGCAAGCAGCGAAGTACTATTGACGAGATCCGCGAGGTAACACAGCTTGCAGAAAATGCCACTGAAGGCGAAAGATGGCGGGGAGGCTCCAAGAAGTACTGCTTCGTATGCACCTTGGACGTCAAATACGCCTTCAACTCAGCAAACTGGAGCCTAATCCTGCAAAGCATTCCAGCGTGGCGGCATATCTGGCTATCTTATCCAGCTAATTGCCGACTACTTCAAGGACCGCGTCCTGCCTTACAGCTCCGTCGCCGGAAACCAGAGGCATCACGTGACAGGAGACTTACCCCAAGGCTCAGTCCTCGGACCACTTCTTTGGAACGTCATGTATGACAAGATACTGAGGCTGTCACTACCTGAAGGCTGCGCCGTAATCGGCTTTGCAGACGACATCGCTCTGGTCACGGTGGAGAAACACCTACCCGACGTCTCTACTAAATGCAGCCATGCGATAGACATTCTAATGTCGTGGATAGCAGGCAACGGTCCCCGAGCAGAAAACGGAATCCGTACTGCTAAGTAGTCGAAAGGTCATTGAGAAGGTGAACTCCGGGTCGGCTCGACCACCATCGAGTCCAGCCCGACGGGTAAGTACCTTGGGGTTTTGATCGACCACAGACTGAACTACAAGTGTCACCTTGCGGCCAAGGCTTACAAGGCCACTGCCGCCATCTCTAGAATGATGGCCAACACTCGCGGTCCTAAGCAGCACAGCAGAAGGCTGATATCAATAGTGGTGAGGTCAATCTTACTCTACTCCGCACCGATATGGGCGGACGCCATTCTGGTTGCGAGTTACAGCCGCCATTGCAGGACTGTGTATAGACGCTGCGTGCTGCGCATCTCCCGCTGCTTCTGCACGGTCTCAGAAGAAGCTGCGCTAGTGGTAACGGGATCGATTCCTATCGACCTTCTGGCAGCGGATCGCAGGACTGATAACTCGGGCAGCAGAATCCAGAGGAGCATCACTGTTGCCAGGTGGCAAGCGAGGTGGGATAAAGCGAGCACTGGACGCTGGACACATCGGCTTATACCCGATCTGGATCAGTGAATACATGGACGTCACGGGCAAGTAGACTTCAACACAACGCAGCTGATCACGGGCCACGGATGCTTCAAGGCCTATCTTCATAGATTTAAGCACGAGGCCGACCCATTCTGCGACTACTGCGGCAGTGTATCCATTGAGGACGCAGAACACGCCTTTTTTGAGTGCCCGCTTTTCCGCGCGGAAAGAGCGGCAGCGGAGGCAACTGCCAACCGTCGTCTTACACCTGAAACCATAATTGGGTGTATGCTGAAAACCCCATCCAACTGGGATGTGATTACGGACATGGCAGCAACTGCCATAAGGGAGCTAAGAACCGGAGCAGAACCGACGCACTGATGGTGTCAGATGAGCGGCAACCTGACCGCCAGCCACCCCGGCGAAGTATAGCTTCGCGGCGGTCCCGCGGGAGTGGACTCTTCCCTTCAAACCTCTATTCTATATTTGTACATTGACTTTTTTTATCTATAAATAAAAAAAATAAAAAAAACCTAACACACTGGCAGAGCCACATCGGCAGAGCCCACGCACCGGCAGAGCCAACGCACCGGCAGAACCACCGGCAGAGCCAACATACCGGCAGAGCTAACACACCGGCAGACCCAACATACCGGTAGAGCCAACGCACTAGCAGAGCCAACGCATCGGCAGAGCCAACATACCGGCAGAGCCATCGCACCGGCAGAGCTAACGCACCGGCAGAGCCAGCGTACCGGCAGAGCCAACGCAGCGGCAAAACAAACACACCGGCAGAACAGCAGGACCCAATCGCAGCAGAGCAGAACGCTGCGCAGACGCATGGCCAGGAAGGGCCGATCAAGGAGAGAGCGAGAGGGCTCATGGCCGACCACGGGCAGAGCTCGCACCAGCCGATACCGACGCTGCCACGTAAGCACGCCAAAGCTTCGTGTCGGCAGGAGCGACAACGCTTGCGAAGCCATGGAATCCACGACACAGGAGGATTGCTGGCAGTTTCTTTTACTCCCGATCGGGGAGTCAGTTTTCAACCTCGGAGCAGAGCAGAGGGAGTCGGTTTTCAACAGCGGAGCAGTACAGACGTGAAGCAGCACAGGTGTAACCGGCGATCACAAGTGTAACCACGTGGAATTAGAGGAGCAGGCCACGCGGCGGACTAACAAAGTGCCGCATAGTGGGCACGTGGGTGGCCACCAACATGGATAGGCTGGCCTTAGGCGGAGTAATCGGGTGAGCTGGGCCTCGAGCCAACCCCACGTGGGGATTACCGGAGTGTGTGTGAGTTAGGGACGAGTTTAGGACTTGGCTATGTTGACTCATATTAATAAATGTTAAACTTAGGAGAGATGACAAAACTATGACGCATTTATTAAATTTCCCCAGTTCCCTTCCTTCCTTGGACTCCAATTCGGCATCGTGGCCAAGGGCGTGCGCGGCACCCGGGTGACGGGGTCGCAAGCGCCAAGGCAAGACAAGACTATAGGTCTTTACACGCTGCTCCTCCCTAGCAACCAAGATCTCCGCCAGGATACCAGCAGGGATATGCCTTGACTCCACAATTACGGTACCGTCGCGATCGCGAAGCAAGCCGCCTTGCCCCGCGCTATTTACACAACCATTAGCTAACGTAAACTCGAACAGGACCCGCCGCGCCCATACGTGCTTGTGTATTACTCTCGGCATTTGTGAATTCAAATCCACGTTGGCAGTGACACGGACGTCACGTGGATATCATACCCGAAGAAACTCGAACTTGAAGCCATCCTTCTCGAGTTTGGCTTAGACCGCGCCGGTACTGTCGTAGCCCGACCTCCCCGATGCGACTCAGGATCGGCTCGGAGAGCTTGAACGTAGGTATGGTAACACACTCTCCGGGGATACCAAACCGCTGCGAAACCGATAACACGATAGATGCTCCGAGCACCAGCCACACCCTGGCAGTACCGCGCAGTGTTTCCCCGTCCGCCGAGACTCGAGGAAAATCGCTGGGAGCTTTGTCTTTCGATGGCATTTCCGACCCACTCAGCTTCATGGAGCACTTGGAGGAGCGGGCTGAAACTTATCGGGTTCCGTACCAGCGGCCTACAGAGACGGGCGTGGACCGAGGTCCGGAGAGAATTTTTAGAATTTATTCCGCCGCCCCGGTACTATCAAAGGCTCAATGATGAAATTCGTACGCACTACCAGAAGGCGCACGAACCCTTCAAGGAATACCTCGTTGACCGACTACAGATGCGCCGTGCAGGATTTACATCGGAGCAAGAACTGGGGCGTATATACGAAAATATGCTGCCAGAATACCAAATGTTTACCCGTCGCCAATGTGGCCCAATTTACGCGGCCACAGTCCTGAAATCTCTCCTGGTCTTACTGGTCAACTTCGAGGGAATGGATTTCCTGTGTCTTCGAGCAGCATCAATCCAATGTGGCGGACTAGGGCTCACCCTACGCCCAGCCACCACCGTTCAAACTCCAACGACGCGACGATCAGAGCCAGAACGCATCCGATCACAACGCCCACAACCAACGTCAGCGAGACCATCCCAACGACGCGACCCGAGACGCCACCCAAACCCGACGATACAACCCAGGACGATGCCACCACACGGGCATAACCAGCGCCAAACAAAGTAGCACCAAAGTCTTCGAATCCACATAGAAGCCGCCGCATAAGCGCATCCAGAGCAACGACGCAGCACGCAGAAAACGTCGCACGGGCACACACCGAGCAACACGCAACCCAGACGCACATAGACGCAACCCCAGACCGAGACATGGCAACCTCGACGCCCACAGAAGTTACCACCAGGACACAGCCTGGACACCGCAGAGTAACCACGACGCAGGAAAAATCCGCCACAACCCAGGTACAGAGACCCACGGAAGCCACCCCACTAGCCGCTACAGGGGCACAACAACAACGCGAGAACGCGTTGACACCAAGCACCGACGCAGGAATCGCATCAGCCCCAGGCTGGGCTGGAGCATTGCCCTCTCCGAGCGCCTCCGCTGTTCGGAGAAACCCTTTTCGCTGCACAGTAAGGAGAGTTCGCTTTCAGGACCCGGAACCACCAAAGAATTACAGCGTGCGGAATCGTTGACGTCGAGTACGACCCAGAGGAGGAGTCATGTCTCAACGACGCAGGCGAGAATTACCCAGAACCATGGACAGTTCGACACTTTTACCGGTGTCTCCCATATCACCGAGCATAGCATCGTAATGCGGAACGACCGCCCAATCAAGCAGAGATACCACCCTAGGAATCCCGCCATGAGAGCCGTTATCGACAAAAAGATTGACGAGCTGATCCGCGACGGACGGATCGAGCCATCCAGAAGCCCCCCATAGCGCGCCGATCGTCATCGCCGCTAAGAAGAACGGAGACGTCAGGATGTGCGTCGACAACAGGCAGTTGAATGAGAACTGAGTCCCCGACGCTTATTATCTGCCGAGGATTCACCATATTCTGGAGCGGCTTCGCCATGCCCGCTTCATATCCACGTTGGATCTTAAAAATGGGTACTGGCAGATACCAGTGGCCCCAGCTAGCCGTGAATGCACGACATTTACCGTTCCCGACCGTGGACTATTTTACTGGAAGGTGATGCCTTTCGGCCTACGTGGGTGGCCACCAACATGGATAGGCTGGCCTTAGGCGGAGTAATCGGGTGAGCTGGGCCTCGAGCCAACCCCACGTGGGGATTACCGGAGTGTGTGTGAGTTAAGGACGAGATTAGGACTTGGCTATGTTGACCCATATTAATAAATGTTAAACTTGGGAGACATGATAAAACTATGACGCATTTATTAAATTTTCCCCTGTTCCCCTCCTTCCTTGGACTCTAACACGGCATCGTGGCCAAGGGCGTGCGCGGCATCCGGGGGACGGGGTCGCAAGCGCCAAGGCAACGTGTGTCGCCTCCCTTCTCTCCTGACCAGGAGACGGTGCCCGGCCGACGGGGCCGTTTTTCAATCGAGAAAATATCTCCGGGCTCGAGGAGCGGTACACGGGTGACGTGGCCGCACTCCAGCCAGGATGCTTCTTTTCCTCCCTGTTTCCCGGCCAGGTGGCCAAGGCATGAGCGGTGCCCGGCCGACGGGGCCGCGAATAACAAGGCCTCCTAAGATCACCTCCTTCCCCTCCCGACCAGGAGACGGTACCCGGTCGACGGGGCCGTTTCCCGCTCGGGAATCCGTTTCCGGACTCAAGGGGCGGTGAACGGACGACGTGGCTGCTCCCAGTTCATAGCTTCTTCTCCTGGTTGGGGAAACGCTGTCCGGTCGACGGGGCGTTCCCCGAGGCCAACTCCCTCGTGGCCAGCGATCCCGACCAGGTGTCGGCGCCCGCACGACGGGGCTGATCCTCCGCCGACTCGCTGCCACGCCCCTTGATTCTCTACGGCTCGTTTTTTAACCCCCAACCCCGCCTATGTAACCCAAGGGGCCAATCGGCCCCTTTTCCTACCTGTCCCCGCAAAATAAATATTTTCTGTGGAGGATCGTGGCCTGACTAAAGTGTATATCCTGGCCCGTGATTAGCATCCTTACAATAGATCGCTAGTTTGTTTTAACTTAGTATGGTTTCAACTGGGATGCGGACCGTAGATTCCCGTCATATTAGTAAGTTGCCATCATAGTAGACTCCTTTTTATTAACTTACCTTCCTTAGCCAATCGTAGAACTATGGTAGGCATTACTTTTATTTACAACCTAATTCGTGGTGGAAAGGGCTGACTTGTAGGTCAGCTCAGTTTTCACGTTCTAAGTAAATATACTTCTTCAAATTTACTTTTTGTCTTGCGCCAATGTAGAACTTGTTTTTAATTGCATGAACCCTGCACAGTTTTATGTGCAAAAAATAAAGATGAACACAATAACGTCTAACATAGATAGCCTTCCTAGACTTAAAACCTTATTCTGGCTTTTTATTTTGTTCTTCTGGCTTTTTATTTTGTTTAAATGATTTTTCCGATTTTTTTGTGTATGACGTTACATTGGTTGCGTTTAGCAAAACATGCTCAACGAATACTGATCAACGCCAACTTTGCTACTTTTAAGAATATTCTTAAGAATACTTTTAAAAATACTTTTAAGAATACCTATATGGATAGCATAAGGAGAAATACCTCATTTCTGACTTTGGTCACATTAAAACGAGTTTTAAGAAATATATGGCTTGCGCAGACTGTAGAAATGCTGCTAGACCTATACTGTTCCCAACAAGTATTTGTACATAATTGGAAAAGGATTATGCTATGATAGCCAGGACGCATAAATTGATGACATTATAAATATACTCTAATTAAGAATACAATCATCAACAAAATATAATATAATTAGTTAAACTATAACCAACAAATAATTATTTTTAAAAACAGATTTTTTTAGCCTTTTCCCAATATTTTTTTTCTTGGCTTTTTTTAATTGTTCTTCCAGTCATAAACAGCTTTTTTCAAGAAAAAGTTGGCAACACTGCTCCTAACAAACTTAATCTGTAAGCAACCAGGTAGCACGCCTCACAGTGCAAGATTTTGCCAGTCGAGAAGGACTTAATTCAGTAGCAGTCGTATTTTTAAAGATATCAACTTGAAATTTGGACTGAACATTTAAGAAAGCGTAAAGAATTGAACATTCTTAAAAAGTGGGCGTGGCATTTCTGTGGGCGTCAAAATCTGAAAAATATTAACATTTTAAAACACAAAAACTAAAACAAAAAAAGCTAATCAAACTCCGAATTAGATTCAGAGCTTTAATCCTATAATGATCCTGTGATAAAAGTTGGGTCACTTAGTCAGGGAGCTCAAAGTGCCTAGATTTTGGTGGTGTCCTTAAGCTTGCAATATATGGATATGATGATATCAGTAGCCTGTTCATAAGATCAACATTTGTGTGCACACGCGAAGTTTTTCTAGTGAAATTCTTACGATAATTTGGGACTTCCTTGTATCTGGCTTCCTGTGCTACCTCTGTGGTAGCCAGTAGTCGATAATGTTGCTCTTTTAATAATGGTCCCAGTTGACGCGGGAGCATTTGATATCTTATATAGTAGCATT
Organism: Drosophila punjabiensis; assembly: GCA_008042585.1. NCBI lineage: Eukaryota > Metazoa > Arthropoda > Insecta > Diptera > Drosophilidae > Drosophila > Drosophila punjabiensis. The sequence continues at coordinate 33,270 of VNJR01002727.1, read as the reverse complement.
GCGGAGTCCCTTTTACCGTCCGAGTGCAAAGACCGCTCTGCGGCTGCGGCTGCAGTTTTTATCAGCTGATGACAAGAAATGTTGGCTTTTTACACAGCACTCATCGAAAACTTTCTTTGGCCTTCCACTGTTTCTTGAGGTGGATGGATTCTCATCGAGTTTGTATTCTTCGGCCTTTATTGTACCCTGCAGCCAACTTGCATTGTTTAATAAAAATCTGGCTTATCTCTCCTAAATCGGTTGAATCTAGTTTGAAATTCATAGCACAGTTTTGTCAAATGCAATTTCAGTTTAGAATGATCAATATCATTTCCGAAAGCTTTTACTACATGCTCCACAAGTGAGTCTCCCTTAGCAAGCTTTACGCTTCTTGCCTAAAACTCGAAAAATGCACCACGGGTTATTTCAAACATTTTAAGACTGAAGGTCTTTGGGAAAAATATGGGGCAAGATTTTATTTCAGAATCTGATTTCATATGAATGGTTTCAAATTGTGTATATGCTGGTTGGATAGAATAATGTAAGATTTTTTTTTACCAAAAAGGGGAAACATGAAAAAAAGACTTACGTTTGGGTACACTTTTCCAAAAATTTAAACAAAATGTTACAGATGGAAAAAAAAATATATTTTTTTTAATAGATCACGAATTGGTCAATTAATATGGAAAAATAACTTTAGGCTGCTTCCACAGATCACGCGATTCAACTAATAATCTTTAACTTTGTCAACTGTTACTCGCTGCCCAGTGCACGTTTGCATGCATTTCTTATGCCAAACTTAAAAATCTGTTATCTACCAACAAAATTGTGTTTTTTATGTTTTGTGTGTATTTTCGTAATAGTGGAACATCTCCAAAAGTGCTGTTAAAAGCTCATCGATCACAAATATACTTTTTTTTTAATTAAGTCCCGCTTGATTCGCAAAATCTTACACTGTGCGCCAGTAGTTTATGTCCTTGTATTCTTTTCTATATTTTCCATCAGTACTACTTCTACTAAGCCTAACTCAACTCATACAAAAAAAATAAATAAATATGGAAGCTTTTCTATAAGAGAAATATTACTAGTCTTTGTATTTATTTTGTATCTTATGCTGTCAAGTCTTACCTCAACCAAAGCAAAAGCACAATAGCAAAACGGCACCATCTTCTTTAGTTTTGATTTTGGGAGAAGCCTAAAAAAACAATTATTAGGTATGTATTTAAGTCATTGTGCCATTGCGGAGAAGCTTTAGATGATATTGCGGAAAGGCTTTCATTGAAGCAAAAAAAAAAAAATATATATATAATAAAGAGGAAGGCCGCACAGCCGATCGACTAGCTTCATCATACTAGGTAATAGCAATAGAAGAAGAAGCAGGTCAAAAATGAGAAAATAGACAGAGATAATAGACAAAAATAAAAAATCAATAAATAAATAATTAAACGAAATCCATTATTGCCATGTAGTTCAATTTAAAAGAAGAATTACTCATTTTAATTAATTACAGAACTCCAAGTCACCACACGGAAACACGTTGAACTACACTCCTGCCCACAATTATACGACACCCCGAAAATATCAGTTTCGACCCTCGCAGGAAAATGCGAAAGCATAATACAAAAAAATAAAGTATGCAAAATGAAGGCCTAATAAAGTCTGCTCAAAATCTGATTTTTCTATATTTGATTGGAGCTTGTGTTTTCAAGTACCGGTAAAAAGAGCTAAGAAGCCTGATTTTTGGCATGCCTACAACTGTATCAAAACTATACGACACCTTTCAATTTTGTCTCTTTAGTTTATATTTCATTCTTTTAATGGTAAATAATAATATTTTTTTTAATAAATAGAGCCACTTTAAACCCTTCCTACCTCAAAAAGTCTTTAAGGCATTGAATTAGCCACATTTTAAAATCAATTTTCGACTAAAAGTCAAAAATGCACTTTTGAGGCTTTTGGCATTCTCAAAATTGCTGTTAATGGCGTAAATTCACCTGGCTAATATAGCTCAAATGTTTTTATTTAAATTTAGGTCAGGAGAGCACACCTGCCTATCCAGCACACTTTTCTGGTGATAATTTATAAAGCGCTGGGTCATTCTGCTATTGTAAATAAAGATATCCTTTCATATTTTGTTTCAAAAACCAAAGAAGACGATACTGCAATACTTTTTTTGTATTCTTCACTGTTCATCCTGCAGCTTGTGAAGCACAGATTATGAATTACAGACGCATAAGAGGCTTCCCAAAACATTGCGTATCCGCCTCCGAAGTAGCGTTAAAAAATATATGTGTATTTTTATCCAAATTTTTCCAATAGTGCCGAAAAACCGTCTGAGCCGTCAAGATTAATTTTTTTTACAATAAAAAAATTATCCTAATGAAAAATATTACAACAAATGTGTATTATCAAAATAAAGTAAGAAAATAATTTTCAAGCCCAATTTTCCACCAAGTTTTTGCCTAAAAATTGAAGTCATGCTGTTTTTGACGCGGTTTTAAGAATGCAGACTTCATTAAGGCTACTCTGACAATTTACTCCGAAGATTGCATCGTCCGTTAAACAGTCTTTCGTGCCACAGGCTAACTGCAACTTGCGGCAAGTGTGGACAACGAAGCAAACACATTGCTAATTATTAATATTATGTGACATTTATCGTGATCAAACAACTTGGACATCTTCCAGAGCTATAATACACATCATATTAACACAAATTGTTAAAAAACTTAGTGATAACACAAAGTTTTTGACAAATTTTCCGCGATATATCGATTATTTCAAGCCAGTATCATTTTAGACTTTTTTTCTCCCATTTCCCTTGTTGGAAAACAAACGACCACGACGCATTTTATTAAAAATTAATTAAATTGATAATAAAAGTTAAAAAAAACAATATTTGAAACAATTTCTTTCTTTCCAGACGCAATAATTGAAAGGTGTCGTATAGTTTTGATACAGTTGTAGGCATGCCAAAAATCAGGCTTCTGAGTTTTTTTTACCGATACTTGAAAATGCAAGATCCAATCAAAGATAGAAAAATCAGATTTTAAGCAGAATTCATTAAGCTCCAATCCTGCATACTTGATTTTATGGTATTATGCTTCCGCATTTTCTTACGAGGGTCGAAACTGAATTTTTCAGGGTGTCGTATAATTGTGGGCAGGAGTGTACGACACACTATCAACAGAAACAGGAAATAACCTATACGTTTACTATGCGTATGCACATAAAGTTTTAAGCACATTACTAATTTAAGTAACAAACACATACGAATAAGAATTAAAACACAAAGCTAAGTAGATAATGATAAAGTAAAATTAAATAATCCCAAAGCAATTGAATTCATAAACCAATGACAGAACAAAGAAGGCCTACAGCAATGGCAACAACAAGTGTTTTAGAAGCTATTAAGGTAATAGACCTGAGAGAGGCAGGAAAGCTAGATGGTTTTATGGGAGCGGTAGAACTGGTACTAGGCCTCATAAAAGGAGAGGAAAGATCAAACATAGGAGTAATCGCACTTAGAGCGCTAAAGAGTAAGATCACAGGACCAACGTATAGAGTCCTTGATTTGGACGAATCTGAGTTAAACTGGGATCAAATAAAGGATTTGATTATGGAGTTGACCCATATTAAGGTAAAGAAATAAGAGTTGGAACTCCTATACACGAAAGTTATGACACTGAAGAAAGCTTTAGTGAGTCTATCGAAATTCAATGAGCGGGGCGTATTGTTGAGAAACGAGAAGACCAAATGGCATGAAGAAATGGTTTTAAACGCCTTCGTTTCAGCCTTGAGGGGACCGATAGGGGTAACTATCAGAAACATGTGAGTACCCAATATAGCTAAGGCATACGAGATTGCTTGTAGAGAGAAGAACTTCGGTACTATACAAGAGGCACAGGTTGAGTCAAGATGTCAGGGTCTGACTGAAGACCAGGCTAAAAAGGAGAAAAGAAATTCCGAAGCAAGAACTAGAGAAACAAGACAATCCAGTGCCGGAGTCGCAGACTGGTATTTGGTCTTAATATCGTTGGGAGCAAATGCACAACCGCAATTCACAATGCCGTTTCCGGTACCAAATATGAATGGTTGGCCAGGATTTGGATTTCCGTATCCAATGATGGGTAACCAATTCAGAACAGACGGTAGTAACCAAGGGGAAACTGCTAACTATCAAAGACCATATCGCAATTATCAAAACATAAACAATAAGTAGAATTATGGCAAAATTTTCGAGGCAGGCAGTGGTATGGAAACAATAATTATAATATCTACAAGTCTAGAGAGGGTCAGCAAGCCATCCAGGCAGGTGGAAATGCAGAAGGCAGTAGTCAGACTAGAATGTCTAGGAATTCAAACTTTTCCAGTCAATCGTATAATTCAAACAATTTTGGGCAATCGAATAATTCGAATAATAATTCATATAATTCGAAAAGCAACTAAGAGAGGAGCGGAAACAGACCGTCAAATGGTGGTCAGTTGCATAACATCCAAGAGGATGATGCAAATTTATCGCAATTAGCCTCGAGCAGCACACAGGATATTTAGCGACCAAGAGGGGTTACTCAACCCTACCCTATGTATTGATCAAAATCACTCCACATAAAACAATAAAAATGTTAATCTACACGGGTTCCACTTTTCTCTTTTATTCGTCCAGAATTGGTCCAAGCACAGTATATACAAGACCTACAAAACCCAATACCGATGAAGATGAGAATGTTACTTTTCAGATTCCATCGCTTCTTTGAAGGATAAATCGGGATGGATTTGTTGGACCAAGTAGAAGCTTTGATCGACATAAAAAATGGTTGGGTCCATGCGGTAGATGAGAAATTACGGATTCAGTTCGCTACATATAGACCAAGCGAAATCCATACAATCGAAGCTGGAACAAAGAGAGTAATTCCAATTCCAGTACAGGTACCCGATGGAGATTTTTTGTTAGGCAGAACAACAGTGAAGGAGGATATGATCATCTCAGAAGGAATTTAAGGGGCAGTGGCCGGAACGAACCTGGTGGAGGTAGTAAACTATGCGGAGATAGACCAAGAGTTCTTTTTGGATGAACCGTTAAGTGTTGTACAATATAAAACCGAACCACATTTTGAATTAAATAACATAGAGAGGGCAGTTAACGGAAATAAAAGCGTACCGTTTCACAAGATTAGAACAGAACACCTAAACAGTGAGGAGCTTAAAGAACTCCACAGAATTGGCAGGAAGTACCCGAAGGTATTCCATAAAGAAGGCGATGAGTTGACTTTCACTAATGCAGTCAAACACCAGATCAGAACGAAGGATGACATACCGGTGTACGCCAGGCCGTACAGGTATGCATTCCAAGAAAGGCAAAAAGTAAGAAAACAACTCAAGAAGTTACTAGACCAGAAGATTATTGGACATAGCCACTCACCATGGAGTGCACCGGTTTGGCTGGTGCCCAAGAAAAAGTTTGCCTCGGGGGAGAGGAAATGGAGAATGGTGGTGGACTATAGGAAGTTAAATGAGAAAGTAATCAAAGACAGATACCCCCTACCAATAATCAATGATGTATTGGATAGTTTGGGAAGAGCCAAATATTTCTCTACCTCAGATTTGGCGGCTGGATACCATTAAATCGAGGTTAAGGGAGAAAGATATCCCGTAAACAGCGTTCTCCGCTGAAGGGGGACATTTCGAATACGTGAGAATGCTTTACGGTTTGAATAATGCTCCCGCAACCTTTCAAAGGTTGATGAATAATATTTTCAGAGAACTGCTGGGGAAATGTTGCCTAATATACATGGATGACATTATGGTGTTCTCTGCATCACTGCAAGAACACATCACAGATTTAGAAAAAGTTTTTAAAAAGCTTGCAGAAGCAAATTTTAAGTTACAATTGGACAAGACAAAATTCTTGAGAAGAGATGTAGAGTATTTAGGACATGTAGTACCCCAACAAGCATTAAGCCAAATCCAGGGAAAATCGAAGCAATAAAAAAATTCGAGATTCCCAAGACTAGAAAACAGATCAAGTCATTCCTGGGGCTGTTGGGATACTATAGGAAGTTTATACGAGACTTCGCGGCTATAACAAAGCCAATGACGAGGCAGTTAAAGGGCAAGATAGACGTACAAGGAGACCAAGAGTATAAAGAAGCGTTAGAGGTTTGCAAAACCTTTATATGCAACGACCCAATTTTACAATTTTCCGATTTCGACAAACCATTCATCCTTACAAGGGATGCAAGCAATTTTGCGATTGACGCCGTGTTATCCCAGACCAATAGCGTGTAGAACCTTGTCAGGGTCAGAGGTGAACTATGCCACTATAGATAAAAAAATGCTGGCCATTATTTGGGCTCGTAAGATGGAGACTCCAAATGTTGGAGTACGATTATGAGATTGTGTGCAAGAAAGGGTCTTTGAATGTAGTGGCTGATGCATTGAGCAGAATTCAACCTGAGCTCAAAGTGGTAGAAGTCTGTTCAGAGTTAGCAACGAATGGAGAGACAATTCACTCCGCTGGGGAAGACCTACAATTAGGTTTCCCCATATCAGAAAGACCAACGAACAAACGAATATAATATCCAAGTGGTCATACAGGAAGGGAGAATAGCGGGAATAGTAAAACAAATTCCATTCAGGAATAAGTTTCGAATAATTTGGACAGAGAACACTTTCGATGACGAAGCAATTGGCCGTAGGCTAAAAGAAATCTTAAAGCCCAAAAGGACGGTAGCATTGTTAATTCAGGATAACTTGGTGATAACAATCCAAGAGGTATACTGCAAATACTTTGCCTGTAGTAAGTTGTCTAAGGCAATAAGATGTACGGTTTTGTTGCCAGATAAACCGGAAAGTTGTAAACAGGAGCGGGTCATTAAAGAATACCACGAAAAGAGTAACCATCGAGAAATAGAGGAAACTTTAGCTCACCTCAAAAGAAATGTGTTTTTCCTGCACATGAAGCAGACAATCATACAAACAATAAATAATTGTTATAGCTGCCAAATGCAGAAATATGATAGGAAACCAAACAAGATTAAGTATAGCTTCACAGAAACACCAGAAAGACCTATGGAAATAGTACACATTGACTTGTATTTTGATAACAAGGAAAATGTACTAACCATAATAGACATATTTTCCAGGTACGCTTGGGGAGTAACCATCCCAGCAAAGGAAAGCGTAAATATAGTCAAGGCAATAAAAAGTTTTATCGCCTTATTTGGAGTACCCAAAAAGATAGTTTGTGATCAGGCGGTAGAATTCTCGGCGAACCTCTTCAAAGACTTTTTTAGGCAGTACGAACTAGAACTGCACACAACGTCATTTCAGCAGTTGTCGGGTAACGCCACGGTCGAAAGACTGCACTCCACGATTACAGAAATAAACAGACATATAAATGAAACTAAAAAGACAAATAGATTAGAAATCAAGCATGAGGAAGTACTGGATGAGGCGTTTATAATGTAACGTGCTATTCATTCAGCTACTAAATTAACACCACAAGAGTTATTTACAGGAAGAACACGTAACTTCTTAAATAACGTGTCTTTTAACAACAAACGCGATTATTTGCAAAGATCAATGCGTTCCAGGCAGAATTGTACCCAAAAATCAAAGAAAGGGTAGAGCAGCAAAAGACTAGAAGAATAGAAAGGCAAACACAGGTAGAACAGAACCATGTCCGGTACAGACAGGAGATACGATATTTAGAAAAGAGAAGAGGAGAGATAAGCTTACCCCTCGATTTTCAAAAAAACACAAGGTGTTGGAAGACAATGGCTTGACTTTAACATCAACAAGACCACAGAAGATTCATAAAGAGAAAATCAGAAGACTAACCAAACAAAATGAATAATAATTACAGGTGGTCAAGGACCATGGCGGCGCAAAGAACTTTTGAGTTCCGGCCGTTTGAAGGAGACGAGCCGTTGGCGCAGATAAATCTCGGCTCGGCAAGGATAATACAAACACACAAGACGTTTCTACATATAGTGAGGCTTCAAGAATACCAGGAAGCAATAGAGGGAGTGGAGCAAACGCTCAAAGATATAGTCGAGGAGACAGAGACAAGGGTCCTAGTGAGAGCACTTAGGAACAAATTACAAATGGTAAAGGCAAGGCTAGAAGCCATATGCCCAAAGAGCAGAAAAGCGAGAGGGTTAATAAATGGCCTAGGGTCAGTTGTCAAGTCCATAACAGGAAATTTAGACGCATAGGATGCAGAAAGGTTAGAAGAAGAATTAAGAAAGATGCAAGAAGAAGAGAGAAGGTTGAGAGAAGACATGAACACACAGGAAAGGACAGGCAATAAGTTCACCATAATGTTTAATAGTCCCATTCCACTGGTACATATTTAAATGTATAAATGTCAGTTGATTCCATTGCTACATTTACATTATTTGGCAACATGTGAATTGCCGTTGTTTATTTGAAGTCTGACGTGTAAAATATAAATAAATTTAATATTAAAAAAATAAGTGAGATTGCTGAAAATAGCCATTATCGGCGGTATGCTGCAAAACCCCGGGCCGTTCTGGAAGACAATAAAGAGGTGCTTACGAAGATATACAATGGCGATCGCATTGCCATTGCCACCACAGCTTTATAAAAAACAACGCCAATTCCCGGTACCTCCATGATGAATACTGCATTTATACTGAATTACAAAGTCGCGATGGTCGTTTCCTGGAACAAGACGTACCAGAAAATGTGGATGCCTTTAAAAAAGCGCGTAATGGATAGCATTTCACTACGTTTGTTGACGGATTTCATGTGCTCAAGAAAAAAGGACATCAATTTTAAGAACGCCTCTCATTGTATTAGTTTATTTTTAGTGCCCTGTGCACTCTTCAATGCAGTACCGCACAGTTTGAAGGTTTTTTGGAGTGTCCTCGATTTAACACGATTTTTGCGTCGAGTTCTACCAGGTTTTTGCCCCTGGAAAACAACAATCTGAATAATACTAATAGCTTAAATGACTATGATGATCAGCCATAAACCATAAGCCAAACATGAGCCATAGCCGAGTATATAAAAGCAAACTTTAAGAAATTAAATTTCGTATATATTTTATTTTTAATTATTTTGGGAGTACTTAGATGGTTGGGATATGTGGCTAATCTGCGCCAATCGAATCGTGGTAATATTTTCTGGGCATATAAAAGTAGTGAACTATGATTCGGATGCAAGGCATACATTTTGTTATGCCATAAATCACGGAGCGTTGCATTATGCTGTGGCTGAGCTTGTTTTTATTAATATTTTTGCAAAAACAGTTCTTAAAGGCATAACCAAGAAGGGTAAGAGAAGGCCCTTTGAAATTTCTTATAAAATGGGTCATTTTTTGGCTATTTTGTCAAAAGACTAAATAAATATTCGGGGCGAAAGGCAAATGTATGGGTCATATATTTTAAATGACGTCTCGGAGGCCTGCAGAGGGTTTACACTGCCTCTTGAAAACAAGCGCCTTTTTGGCGTGAACATTCTCCCCCCCCNAGGGCCTTTTGGGGGAAAAAATCCCCCCCCCCCCCCCCCGTGCGAGTATACGCAGCAAAAATATCTGGAGGCCTTAGCTCTGGAAAGCGTAGGATAACGCTGAGCTCTCGTGGATATGGAGAAGAGTGTGGTAATCCTGTCCACACTTCTGGCATCGGTCGTCACTGCGGCACGATCCTTGGGAATGGTGGTGGGCCAGGCAATTGACGCAGTTTTTTTTCTCGCTGACTGCCTGGAGCTGTTTCTCGGCATGGGTAGGATAAAATACCTCGGGAACGTCTGCTTTTTATGTTGTCATACGGAACCCAATAAATGGATGAATTGGGTTCAGTGGTCACTCGCGTGGAGAACGAGGAAATCCTTTGGATAGGTGGAGAACTTTGCGTTGTGGCATCAAGAGGAATCGGAACACTGGCAGAAGAGTTGCTTGGATGCAACCAAGTGTGATGCCGATCGTAGCAAGTGGAACAGCTGTGGGCGCTTGTGCAATTACGGAGTGGATGACCGCTTGCAAAGCAATTTAAGCACAACCTTCTTTTTTTGATATACGCGATACGATTTTCTATCGTCGTCTGGAGGAAGCGTGGACATATACGCACTGGATGATTCTCTGCTGAACACAAATCACATCTTCTGGACATGGGAACAATCCGCGTACTAAAGGATTTTAGTACTCGCGGTGCCACGATGGATTTTTCGTGTTTGGACGGACTGAGGCGTAGCGTAGGAGGCTGAATAGAATCGATATTCTCTAGAGTTCTATGGCGCTCAGTAAGAAAGGAATCAAGTTTTAACCCTGTAGGAATTTCGGTCTTATTTGGAATGGATTGCTCCCATAATGAGAGCGTCAGTTTTGGAAGCTTCGTGGATCACAAATAGACCAGGAGACAATCCCAATTCTCAGTAGACAAGCTGGATATATTTAGAGCTGAAAGGCAATTTTGAATAGTAGTTTGCAACTCCTTAAGAGCTGCCGAAGATTCATGTACGATGGACTGCATGTTGAGTAACTTTTTCAAATGGCTGTTCGCCAATGACCGCTTGTTTTCGAAACGCTCAGTTAAGTTTCTCCAGGCTGAGCGGAAACTATCGTTGGTGAGTGGCGAATTGGAAACTATGGAATAAGCTTCACCACTTGTCTTGGCATTTAGAAAAAATAGCTTTTCAACGGGTGTCAAAGCAGGATTGTCTATATAGACTGCTGTGAAAAGATCTCGGAAAGTCGGCCAGCGAAGATAATCGCCAAAGAAAACTTCCGTATCGCACGGAGGAAGCCGACAGCCAGACGGAACGGAATTTTCGGGCGGAATAGATTGGACCGGAGCTGCTTTAGCAGAGATCGTTTCGATCTGTTCCATTAGTTGGGCAGAGCACCTTTCATAAATAAAAGATGAATAGTCGTATTTTTCCTGAAGAGTAGGCAAGGTGTCCGCCGGGCCCTCGAAACCAACTGAAATAAGCTCTGAACAAGCTTCGTACTCTTTTTCGACCTTATCACATAGCGCTCGGACTTGGTCAAGATGAACCTTACACGTATACTAATATGGACGTGGTTCTGCTGGATTGCAGAATTTGAAGTGACTGAGGCGGTCACAGGTCAATTTAAAATAGAGGAAGTCATTCTGAATATATATTACGTAAATTGACTTTATAAATTGAACATTATTTAAATTATATATCGAATTATTTGTGTCGATGTTGAAATTGGAATTAAGCAACCAACTGGAATCATAATATAGACGCGCAGAATTTTTATTAGTTAATTTTTACTGCTTATTTGCGGAAGGTTCGACTTTAACGCTATAATATCCACTGAGCAGGAAAACAGATACGGTCACACTAATGCGGATATGGATGCGCACTGAAAATTCTAACTGAATTAGTTAGTTGGAATTTGCTGGACCTTTATTAAATATAATTTAGAAATTATTTTATATGCCTGGACTTATTCAGTTGACCGCTGCTGTATTTTCTGCGGTACTCTTTTTATGAATTCATGAAACTGCCTCCCCTCAAGTCAGGTGTGTTAAGCGACCCGTGCCCACTGACTATAAGGTTCGCAGCTGAGGGGTTAAACCAGCTGTGTTCGAACGGAGCCTTCCCAGGGCCGGGCAACCCTGGGTCGGAACGAGCCTTGCCGTGGCTTAGGGGCGAAGCCACGGTCGACCATCCTTCAATGTCCCAAACCCCTCGGGCCCGCCGCGCTCGCCCTGCCGAGCAACGCGGGCGTTTATGAACATGAATTCGACTAAAAAATCCGCTTCGGACCTCGTGGGGGAGGTAAAACCCCACCAACCAACAACAGAGGTGGAATTGGACGAGGAGGAGCTACTGCGCTCAGACGATGAGACTCTGGCTCCGTCCAATTCAGAGGGAAGTGCAAAGACCAGCACACCTCAAGCGACACTACCATCGACGAGCAAAGCTACGGCAAGCCAAGCCAAAGCGACTGGTGAGCACGGGAAGGCAAAACCGTGGACCCACCAGCAACGAAAGGCGCAGGCAAGCAAGGCCCATTTCATTCTCGCCAAAATCGCGAGAAATGAAAAGGAGGGCAAAGCCGACCCGCGCGATATTGAAGACAAAGCCAGGTTCCTCGCAGTGATCGAGAAATCTGAGCGCTACGAGAAGGAGCACTCGGAAGCGTTTTTGCCTCCCCAAGCGAAGCGCAACCGCTCACAAGAGGTGAGCGAGAGTGCTCCGAAGAGAGCCAAGGACGCAGAGGGCGCGCCGAGACCGACCACCCTTGTCAAGCCGGCGAAGAAGTTCAGCGAGGTGGCCAGAGACAGCCTCGCAATGGCACTTGTGGATGGGCTCAACGACGATGGGCGCCTTCTGATGGAGAAATGGGAGGAGGTCGAGACCCAGTTGGCAGAGATGGTAACGGACAAGTTACTGTCTGAGCCAACGGGTCAGTCACCCTCCTTTGACTCCTCGGAAATGGTTAGAGGGCACCGGGTGATTAGATGCGACGATGAGTTTTCGCGGGACTTCCTGGCGGAGTGCGTTGCCAGACTAAGCAACGCATGGAAGGGGATTAGCATAAAGCTGGTCCCCGCCAGGGACATCCCAAGGAGACCCAGAGCTCGCATTTGGTTACCCAAGGGGCTGTCTAGCCATGAAAGGGTGCTCAAGACTCTGCGAGCAATGAACATGGAGGACTGGGCCATCCTCAAAGCGGAACCGCAGATGAAGTCCAGCCAGCCATATCTGTTCCTTATTAACCAGCGCTGCCTAAAACAGCTAAAGGCAGCAGACAATAAAGTCCGGTACGGCATCAGGAAGGCCAAAGTAAAGATCTTCCTTGACGAGCAAGATGATATTCTGGAAGACGAAGTCGAGGACGCCAACAAGCTGTTGGACGACTTAGCTATCGACGACAGCACCCCCAACATTACCCCGATCTAATGCCGACTGTCGTTCAGATCAACCTGAAGCGCAGCTCCCACGCTTCAGCTAATCTGGGGGTCCTTCTCCGAGAGAAGGACATCGACATCGGCCTCATACAAGAGCCATGGACAAGGGACGGACAAATCTCTGGCATGGCAATAAAAGGATATACAACACTATACACAAACTCGACAGGTAGGCCAAGGGGGGGTATAGTCATTAAAAACAACCTTAATGCTCTTCTTTACCCCAATCTCAGCAACTTAGATCTAGCAGTGGCCAGATTCAAGGCGGCGGATGGGACAGCCATACTAATAGCCTCTGGATAGATGGCACCACCCGAGGCTTTCATTAGGGTGATGCAGTGGGCCGCGGAGACTAAGACGACGCCCAAGCGAAACCCACGCAACACCGACTGGGACAAATACGGAAAGATTGTACAGTCAAAGGTCAAAGACAGAAGGATCAAGACTCGATCTATCCCGAAAGGAAAAGATAAGGAAGTCGAAGACTTCACAAATATTCTGAACAAAGCTTATAAAGAGTCATGCAGACTAACATACTCTAAGAAGACATACCCACCATAGTGAAACAAAGAGCTAGGCGAGCTCAGAAAGAAAGTTCGAAAAGCCTTCAACATAAGTTACGGAACCAAAGAATGGCAGCCGTACAAAGTAATACACAAAGAATACAAAAAGGCGATCTACGCAGCCAAGAAAGAATCTTGGAGAGGGCACACAAGCCCCACGTTTATAAACAAACCCGACGGGACAGGAATTACGTCGGCAGAAGAGTCATTGGAAATCCTGCTGGACACGCACTTCCCAGGAAACCAAAAAGAAGAACCCAGAACATCGGGAAGCCAGGGGGCAGACCAGCAGCTACAAGTAGAAAAGATTATCACCATGGAAAGAATCCATTGGGCGATAGATTCCTTCGACAAATACAAAAGCCCAGGTCCGGATGGAGTAATACCAGCAATGCTACAAACGACAAAAGCATGCACGGGAAAATGGCTGCAAGCAATCTTCCAAGCATGCATAAAAACAGCACACATACCACTTCCATGGAAGGAAGCGAAGGTAGTCTTCATACCAAAACCAGGAAGAAGGGGACACATCCAAGCCAAGGATTATAGGCCGATAAGCCTCACCTCATTTCTAATGAAAACACTAGAACGGATACTTGATATCCACATCAGAGAGAGAACGGAGAAAAACCTTTCCAATGCGCAACACGCGTACAGGAAAGGCCGATCCACTGAAACAGCACTACATGAGGTGGTGCGATACATAGAAAAGGCTCTACTTTTCAAAATCTAAGCAATGGCCGCCTTCCTAGACATAGAAGGAGCTTTCAATAACGTAAACGCGGATTCCATCCTGAGCTCCCTCAACGGAATAGGAGTACAGAGAGGCATCAGAGCGTGGATCGGCGCAATGCTGACGAGCAGAAGGATAACAGCCGAACTGAGTGTCACTCATCACACAAGATTTGTTAAGAGGGGCACACCTCAGGGGGGAGTCCTGTCCCCCGGAAGTCAAGGAGTCAATGCTCCCGGAATACCAAGGTGAGGATATACCCAGATAGCCAGGCGGCGATCAAATCCCTCGCACAAGAACGGACGACGTCAAAACTAGTGGCCGAATGTAAAGGGGCACTAAACAGACTTGCAGAAGAAAACAGGGTACAAATAGCCTGGGTATCCGGACACAATGACATAGACGGAAACGAGAAAGCCGATGAGCTGGCCAGAAAAGGGTCAGAAGAGCACTCAGTAACAGCAGATATCCAGATCTAACTGAACTCGGTCCAGACGGAAGTTCATGACCATTTCAAACAAATAGCCAGCAAGGAATGGTCGACGAAGGTTGAGCACAGAAGATCGAAACTATGCTGGCCAGAATTTAATAGGAAACGAACCGCAGAACTGATCTCCAAGAGCAAAAAGGACATCAGGAGGGTAACGGCAACCATCACCGGCCACTGGCCAATAGGCACGCAAGCCTGTAAGATGGGTCTACCCTACAACACACAGTGCAGAAGCTGCAGGGAGCCAAGCGAGCAGGAGACACCAGAGCATCTGCTGTGCCACTGCCCGGCACTCAACAAACAAAGAGCCCGACACTTCGGAGCACACCAACTCGAGTCACTAGGGGAGGTTGGAAGGCAGCCAGTAGCTGTCATCCTAGCTTACCTGAATGACACGGGCTGGTACTGAGGAGGGCGCTGACAACTAGAAATCGAGGGCGTGGATCAAAACGGAGCTCAGCTCTAATTGGAGGCGGCCAGGGCGGCCTCACCACTTATACCTACCTACCTACCTGGCAGGGATCAGCCGCGTAACGAATCTCTTTTTCGTGGGTGGCACTGCTATAAGGGTTTTTGTAGCAGCTGCATTGCCGACATCCGGGCCTGATACCCTAAAAGGACAAATCAGCGAAATGTTGTCGGGGGCGCGGACACTCCCGTGGCACCATCGAGTGCCGAATAATTCTTGGCACTCCAACTCAGAACTCTTGGTCGAGTGCTGTGCCGAGGGAGACTACTGTTCAGACCCTGCAGTTGGCTGTTGGGATCCGCCTAGAAAATGCACCCTAGTTGCGGGTCCTAGGGGACTTTTTTAAGGTAGGGCTATTCAGGGCCAGGAGCATATAATGAATTTTTGAAAACTCGATATAACCTCTTTAAAACCGTCCTTGGTTTGCAATAAAAAATACCTCATATTCCTTTCAACTTTAAACCGTCTGATTCGCAGCACTAATGTACGTACCTTGTGGCGGCACAGTAAGCAGCCTTTGGAGGAGAGGTCACCTAAAAAAATTACCGTTTTCGCCGGTTTTATCAGAGCGGACTACTTCTAATGTCTGCTGAAGACATTATAGAGGCTTACCACTAAAAATGTTACGTTAAAAAAAAAGAAAACGAAAGATAAGATAAAAGTGCAGCTGAACAGGCACAGCAGGGCAGCGAAAGAGCTTAGGAGTAAACAAATTAAAAATCGGTAAGCTTTCGCGACGGCGCAATCAACTGTAAACCAAATAAATTTTGTTAATTAAACCCCTATGAGTTTTAATGAAGATCTACACATAACGAGAGCGTAAGAAAAATATTCTACCATTCACTTGAAGAGATGAAATGATAATGAAATGCTTATTTACATAGACATTCAAACGTATTTACACAACGAACAAATTTTTGCATATCCCAATTTCTGTTAGCAGCTATACTCTAAAGTAGCTTTTATCGCGTATCTTGATCTATGCAGAAGCAATACCAATCGGAATAAGAATGATAACGGTTCATAGGACAATGATAGAATCAAAATAACAGATGAATGAAAGTTGTCAAAAGTATTAACACACACTATATTCACGTCGAATGTATTGACTCATAAACTGTTTTCATCATACATGTAATTTTATAATAGTTTTATATTCATTTCAGCAAGAATCTTGTAAGTTTTTTTATTATCATTTATACAAATGATAATTTGGCCTCTGTTGCAGGTTTTTAGCCTTACTGAAATTAAGCTTATCAGTAAATGATCAAATTTAAGAGTAAATTTAAACAAACTTTCTATTATATCGAATACACGACACCAATGTTTTTGTTTTTTTTTTTCAGTAATCCTTTGACATTTTATTATAGCTAACTGCCTATATAACATCATAACCACAGTCCTTAAATAATTTGTTTGACATTTCTCTGCTGTGACATTAAGCACCATTTTGTTGCAGGATACAGTCAATGTTTGAAAATAGTCTACTTCCAAACGAAACCATGATCTTTCAATATATTAACATGTCCTGACTGATTTATAATAGTAATAATAACGAGTACTCTTTCCCCAAATCGAAAGTAGGATAGACTACTAAAGACCTGACAGATGGGTAGTTGGAGCTATTTTTTCTATGTTTTTGTTATGTATATAATAGATGTGTTCTGAACGAAAATAAGCCAAAAAAAAATCATAAGACATGTTCCGCACTCTTTTACCCTAAACAATATAAAGCCCATTTTATTTTTTTCACATGTTTAACATTATTTATTATGCAGACAAGATAGAATCTGATATTCCGGTTTTTATAAGATTGGAGGGTATTACAATTTTAGTCAGAAGTTTGCAACGCAGTGAAGGAGGCATTTCCGACCCTATGAAGTATATATGTTCTTGATCAGCATCAACAGCCGGATCGATCTAGCCATGTCCGTCTGTCCGTCTGTCAGCCCGCCTGTCTATCTGTCTGTTCGTTTCTACGCAATCTAGTCCCTCAGTTTTGGAGCTACCTGAGTGAAACTTTGCAGATCGTTTTCTATATACTCTCACTACTATGTCAGTCGGAGCAAGCCAGATTGGTCTACTATATCATATTGTTGTCATAGGATCGATCCGAAAATTTGTAGAAAAAAATTACATATCTTGATCAACTCTGGGTTATGAGCTTTTTATATTGGTCCTAAATATCGGTTTTAATTTTATAAAAATCGGGCTACTATATCATATAGCTGCCATACAAACAATCGGTAAATGTTAAATATAAAAAGAAATTAAAAACTGTATATATGAAATTAATATGACAGCGTGCCGAAGTTTGTCTGCATAATTTTGAAATGGCGAAAAGAACGATTTTACATAATTAAAAAAATCTGCTTAAATACTATATTTGTACTCTTTCACGGTATCTTTTCAAAGTGCGGCGAATATATCCATTATATTCAGCATCTCAAAATTGTATTCTTTTTTGTATATTGTGCAACTGCAATTGTCATTCAGGATAACAAAACCACTTCGATTATATAAAAAGATTCCAAGAATAAATAAATATATAAATAGTTTTGACACTTTTCATGCATGTTTTAATTTGCCTCTGTTATTAGTCTATGAATCGTTAACTTTCGTATTCCGCTTAGGGTTGTTCTGCATAGATAAAGCTACGCGAAAAAATCCATTTCAACAACAATTCAATTGATCAACAACAACATGAATAACAACTTACAGAAGTTGGTTTTTTTTGTAATTTTATTAGTGAAGGAAATTTTGCTACTGCAGATATTTTATATGTGTCTGTTTTTATAAAAAAAATTATACATAGAGGGGTGATATTTACTCATTGTTCGCGCGACAGGGCGCTTAGTTTTGAGCAGTGTGCGAGCGAGCGCCTTCATGCTAACTGTCGCTCTAGCGCTCGCCCGCTCTCCCTCTCCTCGGCTGTTTGCTCGCTCCCTCCTATTCCAGCCCGCAAAGGGCGCCTCTCTACTTTTTTCCTCTGTTAGACCTTAGTTAGTCTTTATTATATTATATTCTTCTTCTTCCGGGGTTCTAGAAGTTTCGGCTGCGCCCGCCTCGAGCAGAAAATCCACCGACCGCCGACGACGCCCCCTCGAAGACAGTCGACTTACTTTTTAAGCTCCGCCCACTCCATTTCATGGTCCTTCGAGTCGGATCTATGCTGATCCCACCAACGTCCTCCTTTGTGCATTTTCAAAGATAATTACGACTGCGTCCAAAGTCCATTCGTCCGTGGTCGCCATATTCCTTTTTCGACGGTGTCTTTTCTTTCCCTCCGATTCCAAAAGTGAAAAGTGAAAGGTAGGTAGGTTCAATTGAGGTCACTCCGGTGACCCTCTTATGGGTAGAATTAGTTTGTTTGTTTGTTGGTTGAATGGCGGGCAGTGGAACAGTAGATGCTCCGGTGTCTCATTCACGCGCGTTTTCTTGCAGCTTCTGCAGTGTGGGTTGTAGGCCCATCCTGCAGGCGTGCGTGCCTATTGGCCAATGGTCGGTGATGGCTGCCGTTACCCTCGTGATGTCATTTTTGCTCTTGGAGAGCAGCTCTGTGGTCCGTTTTCTGTCGTATTCTGGCCAGCAAAGTTTTAATCTCTTGTGTTCTACCCTCATCGACCATTCCTTGCCGGCTAGTGTTTTGAAGTGGTCGTGAATTTCTGTCTGGAAAGAGTGGAGAGAAACCTGGATGTCTAATGTAGCTGAGTTGTCTCTGACACTTTTCTGGCCAGCTCATAGGCTTTTTCGTTGCCGGCGATTTCGCTGTGTCCGGGTACCCACACTATCTGTACCCTGTTGTTCTTTGCTAATCTTTTGAGTGCCTCTTTGAATCTGGCCTATAGTGTAAAGGTTGTCCTTGCAGTTGCGAAAGATTTAATAGCCGCTGGTCTATCGGAGTTTATCCGTACCGTGGTATTCCAGAGGCGTCGATCTATTGAGAGCTCGACCGCTTTCAGTATTGCGAGAACTTCCGCCTGGGACACTGTCGCTGACTCTGGAAGGTGAAAATACCATTCCATCTCCCAGTTTTCGGCGAAGATCCCGGCCCCTACCCCGCAAGTCATCTTTAAGCCGTCGATGTAGAGCGATACCTCATCCGGTTCGGATACACTTCCTTTACTTCACTCTTCCCTTGTAGGATATGTTGTAGTGTATCTGCTTCCGAAGCGTAGTTCAGTCGTCATATAGTCTGTGTTCTTTGCTATTAGGGAGATCTCATCTAGGATCTTACAGTGGTAGTTCTTCCAGCTATGAACAGCCTTTCGTCTTACAGCACTTTGGGCTGCTGTGTTCCTGATGAAATGCTCTATTGGTATTTTGCTTAGAATGGCATTCTTTTTGGTCGTATTCCTGAGCTCGAAATCGGAATCAGTTTCGAATAAATTTCGCCAATTTCGTTAGCTAGTTCCTAGCCGTTTTTGCGCTAGTTTTAGCCAATTTGTACGAATTCAGCTTTTCTGTAATTTCTTCACACAGATTGTAGTTGTTCGTTCGATTTCTATTTCTGCTGTTTGATTTTTATTGTTTCATAAATTGATCAATCTATTGATTAATAAATTCAGACTGGGGTGTGTTCTCCCATCGAGCAGAGATAGTTTTGTTATTCTTGTGTGTGTGTGTGTTTTTTTTTATCACTTTTTGCGACGTACAAGCTTTCCCATTTGTAGGGTAGGGTATAGTGGGTATGCCCACTGAGGGTGACAAGAAACCGAAATGTACCTCAAGCAAAGAACAACAAAACAACCCGTCCTACTCGCTTTCAAAGCGCGCTAAGGCAGCACCTAATTCCAAAAGCTAAACTGTCAGAGCGGTATCCACTTCTAAATGGAAGAATCTTCCATCGACAAGTTCGAAGACAACTCTTAAAATCGTAAATTGCAAACCGTTGGCACAAGCTTCTAGTGAGTCTTCACTTGCGGTCAAGCCAGAAAATCCCTCTGCTTCCGAAACCGAATCCCTAAGAGTAACCCGAACCATCAGCAAAAAAATGGCATCCTCAGACTAGCAAACAGCCGCAACCGTGGCGTTGAAAAAATTCAATGCTGTCAGCGACCCCGTAAGCCTCTTTGAGGCCAAGATCAATGCTCCTGATTAAGCGCCTCCGTCTCTACATACGCTGCAAGTGTGTCTTCAACAAGTGCGAGCATTATGGGAAGAAGGATCCCTCAGCACATTGGCGCAGCTTCAATCAAAATATGACTACTGCAAAATATGACAGAGCGATGCTTCAAGCCGCAAACTTCGTCGGGTTGCCGGTTACCTCCTTGCGATACGGAAGTCTTTGACGGGGACTACCTCTGATGGCCCACTTTCCGGAATCTGTTCACGGCAGTGTATGTCAACAACCCCAGGCTGACACCGGTCGAGAAGGTGTTTTATCTCCTCACGAAAACGAGCGGTGAAACAAAAGCTATCGTTTCCAAATCACCTCTCACAAATGACGGGTTCGCTTCGGCGTGTGAAGCGCTTCAAGACCTTTTGCAAAATAAACGACTTTTAGTCAACGGCCAGCTCAAGCTCCCCTTCAACTTGAGTTCCATATCCCAAGAATCTGGTCATGCACTTAAGGAGCTACAGTCCACGATTCAGGGGTGTTTGACAGCGCTATCCCATTCCCAGATATCCGTGGACAACTGAGATTGTCTGCTGGTTTTCCTGTGCGCAAGCAAACTGCCCAAAGTGACCCTCTCCTTATGAAAACAATCCCTTACATCAAAGTCCGACATTCCGACTTGGGAAAAAATAAACACCTACCTAAGCGAAATATACCACACTTTGCAGGCCGTCAAGGATATGAGGCCTACTCAAACCATCCCGAAGAATCTTCACTCCTTCGAAACAAAAGTCAGCACCAAACCAAGAGGTTGCGACTTTTGCTCCAAGGAGCTGTTTCACTTGCAAACAGAGACACCAAACGCTGCTGCATCGCGGCCGGGCGCCGTCTCCTGATCAAGAGAGGAGGGAGGCTCTGCCAATATGTTGGCTCTGCCGGTGCGTTGGACTGTCGATCCGATGGCTCTGCCGAAGCTCCTGTTGCTATGTGGGCTTTGTTACGGTTTTGTTGTCGTCTGCTGCTCGGTCCCTGTTGCTATGCGGTTTTTCTGCCGTTGATCTTGCATGGGTGCTGGGTTTTTTTTTCAATATTTATTATAACAGGTAGGGGGGGGGGATAAATTTCAACAAGGGGGGGGGGTGGGGGTATAGACGGCTTTAACAATAACAAGGACAGGGCTTTCGCGGTACGGCCGCAAAGCAATGCTTCGCAAAAGCAATACCCTTGTTAGCCGCCGCTCCTAAGGCGCTCATCCGTCCTGAGCTTGCACATTACGGCCGCAGCGAAGTTGCTCACTGCCTGCCAGTTGTCCTCACTGGCTACCATCAGCGTGGTCAAGTTGTCCACGCTGACCACGGCGCCGAGAAGAGTCTCTCTGACGAATCTCCCGCAGGCGAACACTACGTGCTCGGCGGTCTCCTCGAGTTCGTCGGCACACCAAGTGCAGGCAGCGCTGTCCGTGTGCCCCAGTCTGTGAAGTAGCCTCTAAAGCACCCATGCCCGCTGAGTACTTGGGTCAAGTAGAAATTAACCTGCCCGTGTTTTCTACCAAGCCACTCCTCCAACCTAGGGATGAGCCGGTGGGTCCATCACCCCTTCGGCGAAGCTTCCCAGCGGGATTGCCAGGTTGAAAGGGTGGCCGTCTTGGCAGCAGAGCGTACCAGCTTCTCAGCCAGAGAGAGGGCTCTACCGTGAAGCTGCTCAAAAAGGGGGGCCTGTTCTTTGGCGAGGAGATCCAGCGGGGGGGGGTACCGGCTAAGTCCAGAGCCGCCTGGTCAGACACCGTACGGAACGCGCTGCAAACTCGCAAAGCGACGAGCCGGTGCGTGGCGTTCATTCCCCTGCTATACGAGGGTGTCTCCATTGCATGCGCCCATACAGGGGCAGCAAACAGCAGAGTTGCTCTCGTCACGCTCGTAAGAAGGAGTCTGCTAGCCTGCTTGGGTCCCCTGCGGTTCAGCATTATCCGGGATTGAGCACTGAGTGATGTTGATGCCTTCTGGCTGGCATACGCGAGGTGCTCACGGAAAGAGAGCCTGGTGTCCAGCATCACTCCTAGGTATTTAATCGATCTAGATGAGCTGATCGAAGCGTCGCCAACCCTAATCGTAGCGGTCTCGACCTTCTTGCGGCTACTCACGAGTACGGCTTCAGTCTTCTGCGGCGCAAATTCCAGGTCCACGCTGGACAGCCACGAGCTAATGGCCTCGATGCACGAGTTACAGGTAACTTCGGCAACAGAGAGCTCCTTGTTAACAACGACCACCGCAATGTCGTCGGCGAAACCCACTAGCTCGGTCCGACCGGGCAGAGAGATTCGTACATCGCGTTCCAGAGTAGTGGAGCCAGAACGGATCATTGAGGAACCCCACATGAGAGCTCCACCGCTTCCGAACCGTCGGTAGTGGCGAATTCCAGCGTTCGGTCCGAGAAGTAGCTGCGCATCATCGTCAGGAGGTAAGGGGCGACTCCGAAACTGGTTAGAGCCTCCATGATGGAGTCCCATCTAGCCGTGTTAAAGACATTGCGGATGTCCAGAGTGACAACCAGACAATACTCTTTTGAACCGCCTTTCCAACGCTTGCCAGCGATTGCCAATTTCGTAATGTCGACCACCTTAGCAATGGCGTCGACCGTCGATTTCGCCGTACGAAAGCCAAATTGTGTTTCCGAAAGGTCGCCTGCCGCACGGATCGGCTCCTCGAGGCGGGTGCCGATTAGGTGTTCTAACACCTTGCCGACGCCGTCGATGAGGCAGATTGGCCTAAACGACGCAGGGTCATCCGGGGCTTTCCGGGTTTCGGCAGCAGCACAAGACGCTGTAGTTTCCATCTGCGCGGAAAGACGCCTTCGAGCAGGCATCTGGAGAACAGTTCCGCAAAGAGCTCAGGTCGGAGGGACAGCGCGAACCTTAAGACCCTGTTTGGGATGTTATCAGGGCCCGCGGCCTTCGACACCTTAATCCTTGCGGCTGCCTTCAGAACCTCAGACACCGTAACCGAAGCAAAGCCAGTCAAGGAGACTCCGTTATGGGGGAACGATGGGACGTCCATCCTAGGGAACAGGTGGTCAACAATCCTCCTTAGGCTCTCGGTCGCTAGCGGAGCAAGCTGTCTGGAGCAGTTTATGCGCTTGACAACCGTCTTGTAGGCGCTGCCCCACGGGTCGTGGTCCGGCGAGTCACAAAGTTCGAGGAAGCACCTGGATTTACTAGCCCGGATAGCCGCTTTCAGTGCTCTGCGACAGGCTTGATACTCCAGCCTTTTATCCAGGAAGGAGGGGGTTCCATACGACCGCTGGTACCGTCTTCTTGCCCGCACGCAATCACTTCTGGCATAGGCTATCGACCGATTCCACCAGTACACCGGCTCGCGATGGCGGCTGTGGGGTCTCCTGGATTGCATGCAGTCTCCGCAGACCGCATGAAGCTGCTGCATGACATCTTCCGTCATCTGCTCGGCTGCGCCAGAGATCGTCAGGCCCTCCATGCCCTCCGAGAACCGCTGGACATCCAGCGTGTCCGCCTTGTAGCTCCTCGCCGGCCGTAGAAGGGGACGAGATGGAAGCGGAAGGTGGGGAGCCAGGTCGGAGAATATGGCGGCATGATCGCTAGAAGTGTAGACCTCGCTGAGCTCCCAAGTGCACTGTGAGGCTTTTGAGCCGCTCACAAACGTGAGGTCGACAACTGAGCCCTCACCGGCCCGGGAGAACGTATGTTGATCGCCAGTATTGAGGAGCGCGACATGGAGCATCGCAAAGGCCTCCAGCAGGGATCTGCCTTGGGCGTTGGAGCAGGTGCTGCCCCAGTCCACCGCCCAGGCATTGAAATCGCCGGCAATCAATACCGGGTGTCGACCTCTCGCATCCGAGGCCAGACGGTCCACCCTGTCGCAGAACGCTGGCAACGAAAGGCTAGGAGCCAGGTATATCTGCTGCCC
This sequence comes from Drosophila punjabiensis, assembly GCA_008042585.1. Lineage (NCBI taxonomy): Eukaryota > Metazoa > Arthropoda > Insecta > Diptera > Drosophilidae > Drosophila > Drosophila punjabiensis. Next base: position 9,128 of record VNJR01002727.1, on the reverse strand, counting down.
AATTAGGGCTAGACCCGACCCTGTATGGCTCGCTTAACGCCGCGAGATCGACGCCATACTCACTCGTTGTCTGCGACAGCAGGTCTTGTGCTGCCGCACAGTGGTTCAGGTTTAATTGAACCACCTTTATGCCTTGGATGCAGGGCCATCTCTGCCGCGAGCCACCAATGGGCAGCTGCNACCACCTTCATGCCTTGGATGCAGGGCCATCTCTGCCGCGAGCCACCAATGGGCAGCTGCGGCTACCGGCCATGTGGTTGGCGTCCTTCTTCGTGGCGTTGGTGCATCTAAAGCATCTTGCAGGATTAGAGCACTGCGATTTTGTGACCGTCTTGGCCGCACTTGAAGCATGCCTTGCTCCTGTCCCCCGAGCTCGTGCATCTACTGGCGATGTGGCCCACCTCCAAGCATTTAAAGCACTTCGGCCGGGCGTCCACTTCCTTTAACGGGCATTTGCACTACCCGATCTTAACCTTGAACAATTTCGTGAGCAGGGTCGCCTGGCTGGTCGGTACCGATACCGTCGCCGTCTGCGTCTTGAAGCGTCCAGGTCTGGAGCTTCTGACCGTAACCGAGTCAATCGGGAGTTCCGACTGCTCCGCAAGCGCCTCCGCGAGTTTTTCGCCAGAGGCCAGCTCGTCGAGGTCCCGCACCACGAATAGGGACTGCTGACCCATTCAGGGTTCTGTTCTGTCCACAGTCTGTTTGCAGTTGTACGTTTTCTCCGTTGAAAATTGCGATGTAGCCTTCCTCTGGTTCGAAGATCCTGGTTACAAGTCTGGCATCTCTCGTCTCACAATCCGCTTCCTTTCCGCTAATCAGACTTCTAAGACATTCTTCATTAATTTGATTTACAATCTTATCATTCTTACAAATATACAAATTTCTAATCTTTTGACATTTATCCTTATAATAGTACATTTCTTCTTTGTTATTTACTACATAATCTGGTGCAATTATAAATTCGGTTTTATTCATTGGTAATGGTACCATTCTCTGCAAGTAATATTCTCCTTTTTTAAACATTGGTAACCTTACTGAGAAAATTATATCTGTGTTGTTCATTATTGTTCTTGGTTCTACAAACTCATACATATGCTCTTCTGATGCAATCTGTATTCCTTGCTCCTCTAATTCTTTAATGCATTTAGATGTTTCCTGTTTATCGTAAATAAATTTCGAGATTAACCCAATCTTTGCTAATAATAAACTTTCGGCTAACTCATTCAAGTTTAGCCCTAGCATATCTATTGTTATCGAAATTCTATCGATATATTTTATCCTATAAATCCTCTTGTCTTCCTCTAAAAACGTCTTGCTGATTCCATTCTTATAGTTATTAATAAATGTCGTTACTCGACTTTGCTCATCGTTTATGTATTTCGTCAAGTTTTTAAACATTATTGTGAATTTAGCTCCTGTCCTCTCTTGTGAACTCAAATTCTCTTTCAATCTCCTTTCCTCTTCCTGAATTTTTCTTATCTATTCTTCTAGTCTTTCTGCGTCTTCCACGTCTAAGTTCCCTGTTTTGGATTTAACTACGGATCCTTATCCATTGATTAGTCCTCTTGCTTTCCTCTTCCTGGGGCATATTGTCTCTAATCTGTTCCTGATCATCTGTAACTTGTTCTGTAAAACCTTAACCAGGTCACTTGTTTCTGAGTCCTCAACTACCTCTGTGAGTGTTCAATCTAACTGATCTATTGCCTCTTGATAATCTTGTAACTTTACTATGTGTATCAATGTTTTATGTGTTTGTATTATTTTTGCAGCGCCTAGATTTATTTGCGCTAGCGGTTCTTCCCTTAGCAATGGCCGGATCTCGAATTTCTTTTCTGCGGCCATGATCCTTGCCCACCTTTAATTCGTTAGGTTTGGTTAATCTTCTAATTTTTTCTTTATGGATCTTTTGTGGTTTAGTAGAGGTTAGTGTGAGACCGTTGTCCTCCATCACCTTATGTATTGAAAAACGAGGAGTTAATTTATCTCTCCGGTTTTCCTTCCTAAATATTATGTCTCCTGGTTGTACTATGTCCGGGTTTTGTCTGTCTATATTCGCCGCCTCTAATCTTTTGTTCTTTTCCTGCTGAACCTTTTCCTTAATTTTTGGATAAGGCCCTGCTTGAAACGCATTAATCTTCTGTAAATAATCGTGTTCGTTGTTAAAGGACACGTTATTTAGGAAGTTATGCGTTCTTCCTGTAAACAACTCCTGCGGTGTTAGTTTCGTTGTTGAATGAATGGCATTACTATAAGTTATAAATGCCTCATCCAGGACTTCCTCATGCCTGATTTCAAGTTTCTTTTTCTTTCGTGTCTCATTTATTAGTCTATATATTTCTGTGATCGTCGAGTGTAGTCCTTCGACTGTAGCATTGCTCGACGATTGCTGAAAGGATGTAATATGTAGCTCTAATTCGTACTGCCTTCAAAAGTCCTTGAACAAGTTGGAAGAGAATTCCACTCCTTGGTCACAGACTATCTTTTTAGGCACCCCGAATAAGGCCATGAAACTCTTTACCGCCTTAACGATATTTACGCTCTCTTTTGCTGCAATTGTTACTCCCCAAGCGTATCTCGAGAACTTATCAATTATGGTTAGAACACTTTTCTTGTTTACGAAGTACAAGTCAATGTGTACTATTTCCATAGGCCTCTCTGGTGTCTCTGTAAAGCTGTATTTGATCTTATTTGGTTTCCTATCGTACTTTTGTATTTGGCAACTGTCACAATTATTAATTGTTTGGGTAATTGCCAGTTTCATGTGTACGAAGAACACCTTCCTTTTCAGGTGTGCTAAGGTTTCGTCTATTCCCCTATGATTTGACCTCTCGTGATAGTCTTTTCCGTTATATCCGGCAACAAAATTGTACATCTTATTGCCCTATATAAGTTACTATAAGCGAAATACTTGCATTATGCATCTTGGATTGTTATCACCAAGTTGTCTGGAATCAGGAGTGCTACCGTTCTTTTTGGTTTCAGGATTTCCTTTAACCTACGGCCAACATTTTCCTCATCAAAATTGTTATCCGTCCAAATTATTCTCAACTTATTCCTAAACGGAATTTGTTTCTGTATTCCCGCTACTCTACCTTCCTGTATGACCACCGGGATGTTATACTCGTTTAATGGCTTTTCTGATATTGGGAATCCCAACTGGAGATCTTCTCCAGCAGAATGGATTGTCTCTCCATTGGTTGCCATCTCTGAGGCATCCTCCAACACATTGAGCTCTGGTTGAATTCTACTCAATGCGTCAGCCACTACATTCAGAGAACCTTTCTTGTATACAATCTCGTAATCATACTCCAACATTTGGAGTCTCCATCTTACAAGTTTGGAATCAGGTTCCTCGACACTCATTAGCCATGTTAATGGTCTATGGTCAGTGACTATCTTGAACTTTGTGCCGAATACGTAATGTCTAAAATGCTTTATCGCCCAAATAATGGCAAGCATTTCCTTTTCTATTGTGGCGTAGTTTACTTCTGACCCCGACAGAGTCCTGCTAGCGTATGCTTTTGGTCTGTCCGTTCCCAAATTTCCTTGGGATAGGACGGCACCAATAGCATAGTTACTTGCATTTGTGGTCAGTATAAAAGACTTATTGAAGTCAGGAAATTGCAAGATTGGATCATTGCACAGCAAGGTCTTGCATACCTCAAATGCATCCTTGTACTCCTGGTCTATCTGCACCGCCTTTTTTCCTTTCAATTGTCTTGTCATTGGCTTCGTTATCGCCGCGAAATCCCTTATGAACTTCCTATAGTATCCCAACAGACCTAGGAACGATTTTATCTGCTTCCAAGTCTTGGGAATGTCGAATCTTTTTATCGCTTCGATCTTCCCTGGGTTTGGTCTGATCCCTTGTTGGGTCATCACATGTCTTAAGTATTCCACCTCCTTTCTTAAAAACTCTGTCTTGTCTAGTTGCAATTTGAGGTTTGCCTCCGCAAGTTTCTTGAAGACTTTTTCCAAATCCGTTACGTGTTCTTGCAGGGATGTCGAGTACACCATAATGTCGTCCATGTAAATGAGACAACACTTTCCTAACAACTCTCCGAAAATGTTGTTCATTAATCTTTGAAAAGTTGCTGGGGCGTTATTTAGCCCGAACGGCATTCGGACATACTCAAAGTGTCCCCCCTCTGCCGAGAAAGCAGTTTTCGGGATGTCTTCTTCCTTCACCTCGATCTGGTGATATCCACTCGCCAGATCTAAGGTTGAGAAGTATTTCGCCCTACCCAAATTATCCAATACGTCATTGATTAATGGTAGAGGATATCTGTCTTTAATTACCTTCTCGTTAAGTTTCCTATAGTCCACTACCATTCTCCATTTCCTCTCTCCAGAGGCATCCTCCTTCTTGGGCACCAGCCAAACCGGCGCACTCCAAGGAGAATGGCTATGTCTGATAATCTTCTGATCTAACAGCTTTTCTAGCTGTCTTCTCACTTCCTGTCTCTCTTTGAATGCATACCTGTACGGCCTAGCGTATACCGGTTTGTCGTCATTCGTTCTAATTTGGTGCTTGACCGCATTAGTGAATGACAATTGGTCCCCTTCTTTATGGAATACTATCGGATATTTCTTACAAATTCGTTGAAGATCTTTAAGCTCCTCGCTATTCAAATGTTCTGTTCTGATCTTATCAAATGGTATCTTCTTATTCCCGTTATCTGCCTCTTCTATATTATTGAGCTCAAAATGTTTGTCAGTTTCGAATTCAACAACTTCCAATGGTTCCTCCAAAAAAAATTCCTGATCCTTTTCTGCATAGTTTGTTACTTCGACCAGGCTCTTTCCAGCCACTGCCCTATAGATTCCTTCTGAAATGATCAAATCCTCTTTTACTATTGTTTTATTTAGCAAGAAATCCCCATCGGGTCCTCGTACCGGAATAGAAATAACTGCTTTTGTCCCTGCCTCTATTGAGTGAACCTCGCTGGGTCTATACTTAGTGAAATGTAACTGCACTTCTAAATCCGCCGTGCAGAAACAACCCCTCTCAATATCAATCACGGCTTTCATTTGGTCTAGCAAGTCCATTCCAATCAATCCCTCGAAAATCTGATGGAATCTGAAGAGCAGTAATTTCATTTGCCCTACTCCTCCGAATTCCTTGAACATTGGTCCGTGTGCTTCCCGCAAAATCGTGTGTGATTTGGTAATTGTCTTAATGGCTATTGGGTCTTGTAGCTCCTTTACATACTGTGGTTGAGCTAATTCGGGACGAATGAAAGAGTAAGTGGATCCTGTATCAATTAGTAATTTTATTGTTTTGTTTGGGGTAATTTTGATCATAACATATGGTAGGGTGGAGTGGCCCCTCTTTGTTCCTAACTATCCTGTTGGTTGTTCGAGGCTGATTGCGAAAAATTTGCCTCATCCTCTTGGATATTATGTAGTTGACCACTCGTCGACTGTCTATTTCCGTCTCTCTCTGAGTTATTGGTCGAATTGTATGACCGCTTAGAGCTGGTCGAATTATTCGACTGCCTCGAATTATTTGAGTTGTATGATTGTCCCGAATAATTTGAAATTTTAGACATTCTTGATTGGCCACTACCTCCATCTCCAGCTGAATGGATCGCTAACAGGCCTTCTCTTGGCTTGCTGTTGTTATAGCTGTTGCCATACCACTGCCTGTCACGATTATTCTGGCCATAATTCCACTTCGTGTTCCTGTCGTGGTAATTTCGGTACGGTCTACTATAATTAGAGTTTTCTGGCTGGTTAAGGTTATCTGGCCTGAATGGGTTACCCATCATTGGATATGGAAATCCAAATCCTGGCCATCCATTCATGGTGGGCATCGGAAACGGCATCGGAAACTGTGGTTGGGTATTTGCAGCCCACCGGTACTGTGACCAAGAGCCCGTCTGTGCCTCTGGCACTGGGTTATCCTGTTGCTCTAGCTCCTGTTTCGGGTTTTCCTTAGCCTCTTTGCCCTGTGAACCAGTCGGTTTCTGGTCTTTCAGGCCTTTGCTATGTTTAGTACCCCCATGTTTCGGATGGTCACGCCTATAGGACCTTTTAAGGCCGAAACAAAGGCGTTTAAGGCCATCTCCTCGTACCACTTGATCTTCTCATTTCTCAAGAGTATTCCCTGTTCTCCGGCCTTGGCTAGGCTCACTAGGGCTTTCTTCGGGGTCATTACCCTTGTATATAATGCCTCCACTTCTAACTTCTTTTCCTTAGTATGGGTTAACTCCATAATAAGGTCCTGCTCGGATCTCTTAGCCTTAAAGTGTGTAATCAACACCTTCTTGATTTGGTCCCAGTTGAGCTCCGATTCGTCTAGGTCGAGGACCTTATCCGCCTCTCCTACAATCTTACTTCTCACCGCTTTGAGCGCTATTAGTCCTACATTCGATCTTTCTTCTCCTTCGATCAGGCCTAGCTCCTGCTCCACTGCTCCTATAAATCCATCCAATTTCCCAGAGTCTCCTTCATATTTTGGGATAATTTCCACCAGGTCTATTACCTTGATGGCTTCTAATACACTTGTTGCCATTGTTGTAGGCCTACTTTCTTCTGTCATTGGTTAATAAGTTCAATTTGGGGTTATCTGTATGTCTCTTAACTTGTGTCCTAATTCCTACTTATGTATGTGTTTGTTTTTCTTAACTTAGTAGTGTGCTTAGTTTTATATATATACGTGTAAGTGTGTACTTATTTTAGTGTTTGTTATATGGTTATCTTCTGTTTTTCTGTGGGTAGTGACGTAGTTCACCGAGTTTCCGTGTGGTGACTTGGGGTTCTGTAATTAATTAAAATCAGTAATTCTTCTCTTGCATTGAATATCATGGCAACAATGGATTTCGTTTTAATTATTTATTTATTTATTTTATTTTTTTATATTTTTTTTTTTATTTATAAAAAATTGTAATATTTCCTTTATTCCTATTCGTCTCTCTTCTTCTTCTGTTATTATTACCTAGTATGCTGAAGCTAGCCGATCAGCTGTGCGATACAGCTTCACGACCAATTGCGGACAGTCATTACAAATTTGGTAATCTATTTTGTTTTCCTTAAAAAATTTATTTATTTTTGTTTTTTTTTTCAATCACTTCCGAGCCATCCCCATGCTATACGGCCGCCCTGTGCGATACAGTGCGCCGCCTAATACATGTTAATAGCTCTGCACTTTAAATTTATTTTTTTATTTTTATTTTATTTATTTTTTATATATATTTTGAATTAGTACTTCCCTTGCTAAACGGACGCCCTGTGGTGTACAGTTCGCCGCCTAATACAAATGAAAGTCTAACCGGTAACATCTATTTAATTTCACTTAATCGCCCTATTTCATGCTAAGCAGCTGCCCTGTGTACTACAGTGCACCGCCTAATACATGCGAACAGGGCGATTGAATTACATTTTAATTCTTGTTTTGGCCCTCGTGCTTGGAGTCCACTGTACAGACGGTCTACCGTGTGATCGAACCGTTAGAATCAATCGCTTCTGTACCCTATTTTACTTTGAACTTGTTGGCCCCTGTTGGCCACCAGGCCCGAGGCGTCTCCAACCACCTCGACCGAACCAGCACCGCGACGTCGAACCAACCGTTCTTCGTCTGTGTACAACCTTGTTCGATCGAGCCACTCACTCCGACGTCGAACTACCTGCAACGCAACCATCCGTCGTCACCCTTCGAACTCGTTCGTTCGACCAACCGCTCGGTGCACAGAACCATCGACCCGCAACCGTCGCCGCTCTTGGCGACAACCGCTTGCTGTTCGAACCGCTCGACGCAACCCCGAACCGTCCGTCACCACGATCGAGCCGACGTCTGGCCACGGTCATTTAATTTTTAACTTTTTCACTTCACCTTTTTCTTTAACTAAAATCTCCAAACTCCTCTCGCTTTTATGTTTCATATCAATTTAAACTTTAATTTTCCACTTTCGTATTTCTCTTTATTACCTTTTTATTATTCCACTACTCTAACATATCCTTGGCCATATTTATCCATTAATTATTCATTTACTTTTGTTGAGTTATCTATATTTACTTTATTATTATTTTTTTTTTATTTTTTTGTAAACTCCATGTCACCCACTTCACTCTACTCACTCTCTTACATAATAATGCTTAATGTAATCCAGAACATCTGTCCTTCTTTCTGATTCCTTCCACCGTCTCGGGTCCTTCCTCTCCTTGGTTGAATCCGTTCGTTGACGAAAGCTACCGACTGCACCAGTTATCTTAAGTAGGTTCTGAGATGAATTATCCCTGAGTACACCCGACCAAATAAATGTTGTAGTGGATTGTTTCGACTTGAAAACCAGAATGATCTCTTTATTTTTTAATTCTTTTCTCAAAGCTTAATGCTTACATACAATATGCTGACCTAGCGGAATGGATTGTAATTGGACCGGATGCATATATGGGACTTGGATTCAGCAGTGCNTCTGGTCCTTCCAGCTGTGGAGCGCCAGAAAACCAATACATACCATAAGAGTGCGGCTATCCTCTGTGTTGGAATTCAATCCTCCAATAATAAGTGTATGCTCGCCAAAAAATTTTAGAGCTTTTGAACAATTTTATCAATTGCCGAAACCTAAAGTCGAAATATCGGGAGCATGTTACAATGTCACTTCTGATTAGTCACGCTTTTTCGGCGGTAGAAAGAGCTGACGCTTCGTCTTCAGAAATATTTATATTATCCAATAGACGGGTAAGATGAAGCAAAAGTTCTTTCCATTTTGCTTCAGCAGCCGAAAAAGTTATACAAAAGGTAGGTAGCCCAAATTTGTCTAATCATGGCTATAACCTTCTTTTTCACGGCTTCCCAATGAGCAGGGGCAGAGCGGAGACCTTTCAGAATGTGATATCCGTCGTCATGCCGTAGTAGATTGTCAACAAACGAATTGTCCCTCACATTTGCAGCAGTTATCGCACCTGATTTTTTGCGTAGGGCAATTGAGATTGAGTTTTGAATTCGCTGCATTTCATAAAATTTTAACATTTTTACGATCGTAAAATCGAATCTGCGACCTTGCTTTTTTTGCATGGGTGGTTTTAGCTTTGAAAACTGCCCCGCAAGAGATTGTTGCGAAAGAAAGCTCTTCTGCATCTTCGTCAAGCGTTAAATTAGTTGGAAGGCGTCCTTCTCCGGA